>VZTL01065003.1:1366-18287 GCA_013400535.1 Scopus umbretta | reverse complement strand
GAGACCAGTACAATTTACAAACCTGGATTGTAGCGTGCAGCTTTTGAGATGACTACTTTATTTGAGGGGAAAAAAACCACCATATAAACAAATAAAAATAAAACCTCTAATACCTTAATACACTTCAAGAAAAGAACAGAAAAATTCTCTTTAGCTGCTCTTAAAATATTCTGAGAATTCGATTAATTTTGTGTTTTATAAATTTTTGGCTAGTTACATGAATGCATGATTTTTGTAATTAATGTTCCTTTCTCTAGGATGAGTGCTTTTGCCACTTAGCTTTTTTTTTTTTTTTTTTTTTTTTATTTTTTTTCTCTTTAAAGTACCACTCTGTTGCTGANTTACATTTTTATATTTTACTTCCCCTCCCCCCCTTTTTATTTTGTAACATAGCAGCAGTCTTTTGGATTAGGTCCAATGACTTCTGAGTATTTTAAGGTAACACATCATTCATCATCTTACCATGAAATCTGTGTTGAAATCTATAAGGTCAAGGTAGATAACAGTAACTGCACTTAAGGTAGCTTTTTAAGTTAATACTCTGATTGAAAGAAAACTGAAAGTATCTATTAAAAAATTTGCATATCATGTATTCTTTTATGTTCCTGATCATGGTTTATTTCTGATAAGAGATATCTGCCATCTGTTGCCACTTGAAAAGCCTCCTATTGCTGAATTATGAGAATGCAATCTCTTCCGTAATTACACTTGCCAATGTGTCTTGGGTGGTTATAATACATATTTATCCCTTGCCTGACTCTGTAAGAAGAGTTGAGGCAGTGGAAAGAGTGGAGGAGGAAGGATATGGGGTATAACACACTGGGGCTGACAGTTGTGATGGCAGGTGGGAAGCAATCGAGTAAGTAGGCCAGGTTGTATTTCACATGTATATGCATTTTCCTTACTTTAAAAATCTACCGTTTTCTTACTTTTTACTCTTACTGCTCCTCTTCCTAAACAGAACCTTTTAAAATACCAGCTCCAATTTCGTATTGATGCTTTATGCATATTCATATAAAGCAATTTTCAGTCATCATTGCTTGAAGTCAGGAGAACCTTAGTCTTGTGTTTCTTTGCACTGTTTGCTTTTGCCTTCAGAGATGAAGGGATCTAATGCCAAAATCTGTTTCCAGCTTGACAGAAGCAGGGTACTTAATTTCTGTGCTCTTTTAAAATGTACAAATGGGAATTCAAATGTGCTTTCATTTTCTTTCCTTATATATACTCATGCAACAAAACTCTGTAATGGGCTTCTACAAGAAAAATTTAAAGAGGTTACAGGTAGCCTTTACAAGAGGGGATTAATAATGGATGCGCTGCAAATCAAGGAATTGAAGGTATGATACAGTTTGTGTTTGTTGATCCGCAGTTGGCATACTGAGAAGGAAAACCATGTGTTTATTATCATTTTCATGAGTTTGCTGTGACCTTGCTCTATCAGGGAGTCCATCTTAGAGAAACAATAAAAGCCTGAAATATTGTCTGGATCATTTAATTAACTTTGCTAATGTCTCCACCATCTCCCACTGTCTCTAGGTAAGTAAACAAGGTTCCTGATTCCCTACATTAACAGAAGTGTAAGGCTGTTACAGATATTTGGGAATGTTTTTCTAAGCTCCTCCTAAACGTAATGCTTAGATAGTTTATGCGTGTACTTTCTTTCCATTGTACATTTTTAGCTTAATGTTTTCTGCTTTCTCCTTATCCTACAAATAGCAGTCATACTGCCCTTTCAGACCAGCATGTGATAGGTGAATATAGGAAAGACAGAGGGGTTTTTTTGTTCACACTCTACGTTTTCCTAATTGTGATAACCCTTCCCGGTACTTGGTTCAGTTTCATGCCATTTTTCCTTAATGCATTCTACTTGAACATTATTTCAGAAGATGTTTCACCACTAGCTAACAAAATTGCAGTGACAGTGGGTTGTGGCTATTGAAATTGACCCATGACACATTCTGGCTTAATATACATCTGATTATGGCTGCAGTAAATATTACTAATGTTTGGAACTTGTGCCTTCTCATGTTTGGATGGAAGGCACTGTATATGGGGGATTTTATATTACTAAGTCATGGTGACTATGAATTCAGATCTACCATGAATCTAGTAAAACTCAACATTTACCAAAAATGAAATACAAGTCTTGGTGCAGGGTTGTTGTCATTATTCTTCGCAGTGTTCTATTACGCTGATGGGTAGAAAAAGTTGTAGGTGAGTTTTTAAGGTACGGTAAAATACTGAGTATTACAACTCAGTAATTGTAATTAGAGTCTTTCACCTTTTTACTGACAAACTGGTAGTTACTGTATTTAGTTGATTTTATTAAAGGAATAACAGTTAATTATTTACTTGATTTTCAAAGTGACTTCCTTAATTTAGTGCTTTATAAGCATCTGTTGTCAGGTGAAAAGTTAGAGAAGAACTAACTTCCATAGTTTGGGTATTTCTGTATCTCTCTGTGTGCAGACACTTAGAGAGACCAGTTGTGTGACCATTTTTAGCTAAAATTTGGCAAGTGGGTAGTAGCTGTTTGGCTGTTCAGGACTCAGAGTCAGAACAGAGTCAGTTTCAATAAAGACTCCAAATCCAAGCAATGTATAAGAGAAAATATTTAAATAAAACCTTATATTAAAATGTCTTGGTGTCCAGTTCTGGTATTAAACATGTGTCTAGTAACTTTGAGCTTTTTATGATAAGATGTCAAACTTAATGGCTCTGGGTTTTTTTGAAATATATTTAAAATTTTGATAGTACTTATATTTTGTGACTGTTCTAAGAAAGTTAATTCCTGTAACATCTGGGAGGAAGTGGTGTTTGATATTCCTTGTTTCTCTCTGCAAAGTGAAATTGTGGAAAATAAATTACCAAAAGTTGTGTGAAGGGGCGTAGGACCCAGTTTTGACTCACTTGGTTGTCTTCAGCTGCATTGCTATTTCTCCTGCCTTACCAAAGTCCTTTTTTTCCTCATTATGTCTTTTACTAATAAAGTGCAGGACAGAAATTTTGAACAGTCATCTTTGCTGTTTTGACACCTTACTGCAGGGCATAATTCATTTTGTGTAGACAGAAACAGGTGTTTTATGGAAAAGTATCAGATAGCTCAGTCTCTCATTGTACCATAAAAGGTAAGTATGTGGGGTGAGTAAAGATTAATTGGGTAGATTTCATGCTACTGTGTCCTGACCATTACTTCATCTCAAACATTTGTGTCACTTTTTACAAGTAATTTATTAAGAGTGTTGTCTTCTACTTTGAATGAGACTTGTGTAAAAGTGAATGTGTTTTGCTTTGGGGTGGACATTTCTTAAGCCACTCTAGTGCAACTATTAGTAATGGTGTGACTACACCCCAAGTAGTTTCTCTTTAACCTGTTAGTCAAGTCTGCTCAAAAAAGACCAAACTACTGTTGAGTGTAATAGATCAAAGAAATGAGTAGTACATGGTCATTTTCAGAGGATGTTTTCATTAAAATAATGTGATATTAGAGTCTCTTCTTTGGTTTTTATTACCTGATGGCTGACGTTACCATTAATCATGATCTAAATTCTCTAAAAATAACATGACAGACTTCATTTCAAATAAGTAGGTTAAAGATTACATTATTCATACTTTGCTTGACTTGTCTAGTCACCTACTACTCTTTGTCTTTTGATCATGAAGAAATTGTTAAAAACTTAAGAGTAATGTGTAATGACTAGTGAATAGTAAGAATATCTGACTGAAAAATCTGACTACTGTAAAACCCATCACTGAGGCCATCTCTTGGGAAGTAATATTGAAGATCGAGTTCCACTTACTATATACAGGCAGTCTTACTACAGAAGTATTCAGGCAGAGTTTACTTTGGTTGCCAGGTGGTTGCAGGGAGGGAGAGAAAAAAACATCTCACTCATCTGTCTAGTTATGGAACCAAGACTGGGGATTTTAAAAAAAAAAACAACCCAAAAAACAATCTGAAACAACTGTTTCAGTTACCAACTCACATAACCAGTTTAAAACTGGGATCGTTAGCTTTGTGGGATTTTTAAAACTTTCTCCAGTATTCTTGTGGGGATAGGAATACTCTTTTATTAATTAAACATTTTTAGATGTCTGTCTTGAAGGGATTTCTACTTGTTTTCCACAAAATAAGGTGGGGGTTTTTTGTTGTTGTTCTGTTTTGCTAGTTCTTCAAAATGGTGCTTAAAACAAATAGGCTTAGACTTGGGGAATATTTTAAAGAGAAAAAAGTAATAATGGTCTAGAGTTTTAGGTACTGTTCCACTTGTCTTTCTCTCTTCACCTTCCCTTTCTCTTAGTTGTGTGACTGGCTTTATGAATGTCTTTTGTAGGCAAAGTGTTCTTGATGCCAGGAGGCAGTGCCTCTGACATAAACCTTTGATAATTCAAGATACTGGCAAGAAATCAATAATTTGCCTGCAGCTTATAAAGTTATACCTTCTAAAGAAAGCTCCTGATTCGTTAGGGAACAGTGAAATGTCTCAGCAGTCTCCCCTCTCTCCTTCTCTCCCCCCAAAATCCAAAGTATTGGAATATGTAAAAACAAAACAGATATAGACATTTGCTTGCTCTAGAACAGCATGGTGACTTTCTAATCCCTTCATGAAAGGTAAGTACATTCTGATAATATAACTTGTATATAGGCCTTGTAATACTCTAGTTTTTATCTTCAGTGAAATTAACCTAAACCTGTGTTTTGAAATAGTGATTATGAAGGAACTGAGATTGGGTTGTAGTTGGCCAGAAACTCAAATAGTGGAGAACTGATTGTAAGAGTCAGGTGGTTAACGTACACTTAATTGTGGCAGGCAGGCAAGTCCCTAAAAGAAACTTTGGGGTAGCAGCTTATCTGAATAATTTATGTGCACTCTGTGCTGTGTAATTGGAATGGTTAGGTGGTTAAACCCATTTTTCTAGTGGTAAAGGCAGCTAGTATTTTAGATGTAATACTAAATTTAGGCTCTTTATTCTATATGTCATATTTTAAGATAACATAAAATTTGAGAGGCTGTATTCTTCCAACATGTTTCCACTTTCCAATACACAGAGTAAAAGATATCATGGCTGAGTTAAAGTCTTTGGAGGTTCACCTTATGCTTAAGTAGATTTGGTAGGCTATTCTGGATTTGGAAGAAGACAGAAATAGTGTTTGGTCTAGCTTTAACTGGATTTAAAAATATATAAGATGACTTCCAGGCTTGATGACTATTGTGTTTTTTAAGTGGGATAAACTGTAAATATTAAGGGGATTTCACAAAATGTTCATTTAGCAGATTTTCCAGTGGATTTCCTTAAGGGATCATCCACACTGTCTTTGGTCTGAGCACATGAAAGTAAAGTTACACTACTTGCATATGTGTTTCTCTTCTTTTCTGAACTGCAGCTGCAGTATGTATTTAATCATCAGCAGTTTACTCTGGTTTAACATTCATATGCTTCACAAGCATTGCTGTGACAGACTAAAGAGGGATAACTGTTTCTAAGCACACAGTGGAATGCCCTATTTTGATAGGTCTGGTACAGATAAAATAATACTTGCTTGTCGGCCAGCTGAGAAATAACTTCTTGGAAGAAGAACTGTTCTTGGTGAGAATCCATCCTGTGTTCTTCACCCTCTGTTTAAGTATTTTGGTTTTTCAGGGCTGAAGAACAGCTTGCATTTACTTTACTTAGAATCATAGAACTGTAGAACGGTCTGGGTTGGAAGGGACCTTTACAGATTATCTACTCCAATTCCTCTGCCATGGGCAGGGTCATCTTTCACTAGATCAGGTTGCTCAAAGCCCCTGATCCTGAATGCTTCCAGGGATGGGGCATCCACAACTTCTCTGGGCAACCCATTCCAGTGTCTCACTCCCCTTGTCATAAAAACTTTCTTTCTTATATCCAATCTAAAGCTACCTGCTTTCAGTTTAAAACCATTGCCCCATATCCTGTCATTACAGGCCCTGGTAACAAGTCTCCATCTTTCTCATAAGCCCCATTTCAGTATTGAAAGGCCACAATGAGGTCTCCCCAGAGATGTCTCTTCTCCAGGCTAAACAGCCCCAACTTTCTTAGTCCTTCATAGGAGAGGTGTTCCATCCCTCTGATCATTTTTGTGGCCCTCCTCTGGACCTGCTCTAACAGGTCCATGTCTGTCTTGTACTGTGGGACACAGAACTATACTCTGTGAATGTACGCAGTACTCCAGGTGGGGTGTCATGAGAGCAAAGCAGAGGGAGAGAATCACCTCCTTTGATCTGCTGGCCATGCTTTGTTTTATTCAGCCCAGGATATGGTTGGCTTTCTGGGCTGCAAGTGCACGTTGTCAGCACACATCCAGTTTTTTGCTCACCAGTATCCTGAAGTCTGTCTCCACAGGGCTGCTCTCAATCCCTTCATCCCCCAGCCTGTATTGATACCCAGGGTTGCCCTGACCCAGGTGCAGGACCTTGCACGTGGCCTTGTTGAACTTCTTGAGGTTCACACTGGTCCACTCCTCAAACCTAACAAGGTCCTTCTGGATGACGTCCCTTCCCTCAAGCATATCAACTGTACCACTCATCTTGGTGTCATCCACAAACTTGCTGAGAGTGCACTCAATCCCACTGTGTCAGTGGTGAAGATAGTAAACAGTACTGGTCCCAATAAGGACCCTTGAGGGACACCACTCATTACTGGTTTCCACTTGGATGTTGAGCCATTGACTGTAAGTCTTTGGATGTGGCTGTCCGGCCAATTCCTAATCCATCTAACAGTCTATCCATCAAACCCATCGAACTCCAGTTTAGTTGCAATGTGCTTCTGTGAACGTATTTAGAGAGCTGTATTAGGTTACATGGTAAAGCTCATCTGCACACCCAAAAGGAGCACAAAGACATGGCAGGGGAGATGGGATACCTGTACCCTGCCTGACTACTTCCAGGCCCATCACAGGAGCCATCAGCTTGTCAAGGGCCCATCTCCACAAGCCCAGAGGAGCACAGGGGCACAATGGGAGGCAGGGAACCCGAATTAAGGACTCGGAGTCGGGACACCTCATCAGATGTGTAACCTAACCAGGCCTGTCCCTGAAGTGCCATCAGCCCCATTGTCCAGACATGACATGCATGACTAGTGCTAAAGCACCTTTTGGACTGGGGGCTGGAGGTGTTACTACCAGGGGTATGGGACGTGTAGGGTGCAGGGGTAGAGCATTTTGGGATTGCAGAGGATTTACGGGATGTTTTCGGGAGGAGCCAAAGGCAGGGGTAGGAGGGCATTTAGGTGATTTGGTGAAGAACAAACAGGAAAACAGAGTGGCAAGGGGATTTAGAAGGCCAAGCATATGTAAGTTGTCGGTTGGTCAGTACATGTGTCTGATCGGTGCAGTCTCTCACCTTCTTAAATTCCCTTCTTCCTTCCTTCCAGGGTGAGGGGCTCTGTTCTGTTTGCAGGTGTGTCTGTGCGGGCCTGAGTGCCAGCAATTGCAGTTAGTCTGTGGGTTGGAGGGCCCAGGTTGCCAAAGCTGGACAGACTGGCATGAGTGGACTTAAGTGCCTGCAACAGAAGTGGGACCTCAGGCCACTGGAGCCTGTGCCTGAGCATCCATGGTGCCAGGAACAAGAGCAAGTGAGGGTCTGGGCACTGCAGATGGAGTGCAGCTGCACACCAGAGGGACCGTATGCCTGAGTGCCAGCAGCTCGAGAGACTGGAGTGAGCTTAAACCAAGTGCCAGACGCTGGGGTGGAACCAGGGGTCAGAAAAGCATGTGTCCATAATGCCAGCAATTACAGTAAGTGAGTGTTAGTGAAGAGCAAGTCAGGCTAGCCTGCATGTAAGTGAAGTGGCCAGGCGTGTGTTCCTCTCTAAGGGAGAGACCAGAGGAGGAGCTGGCTGTTGGGGTAACCAAGTGAGTCCGTCTGGCTGCCAGGGTCACTGTAGGATCTGGGGATCTCTCAGGGTGAGACTGCTGGTAAATGTGTGTCTCAAAGGGCAAGACCACGGGGGATTGGCTGCTGGGAAACCGGTGGAGTCTCAGCTATCTGTATGTATGTATGTGTGCCTGTGTGACTTTGAGGGTACGAGACCATGGTGGGGAGTGGAGGGGTGAACTACTGGGAGAGCAGGAGAGTCACAGTGAGCGTGTGCGTGTACCAGCAACCAAGACCCCAGTCAGTCTGTACCAGCAGTTGGAGTGGGGCAGTGGCCTTGAAGGCATGTATGTCTAGGTGACAGCAGCTATGGAGACTGGGGTCCAGGGAACAGCTACTGGGCAGACCCAGGTGTCTGAGTCCAGCTGCTTGCGGGATCCACCTTGCACATATGTGTATATATTCTCAGTAGTGGACCTCTATTCTGCTCAGGTGGAGAGGTGAGCAGGGTGAGGCTGTTAGTGCTGTTTGTGTTCATGCTCATGTGCATGCTGTGTGTATCTGTCTTGGTAGATCTGTTGTCACTGGTTGTGGTGGATATGTGTTGTATATGTGAGCTCTGTGTGTGTGTCCCTAGTGGGAATACGTGCTCCGCCTCACTACTAGTTGTATCCGAGGGCTTAGAGCTGCTGCAGCATTGCCTCTTTTGGGCTGCCAGGTGCAGCCCGATTTTCCCTTAAGTCTCCTTTGGTGCTCTGTATTTCACCAGTGGAGAAATCAATCATCACTCTTCAATCTTTTTAGAGGAGAAGAACAGTTACTATAAGTAAACTGGAAGGCAAGTGGCTTTCCTTGCAAGAGTATGTAATAGAGTACGGCGCTTATTTCTGTAAGTAATATTAAATGATTTATAATCCTTCTTTGGGACCAATTCATACCAGTTTTTAGTATTGTAACAGTGAGGCAAATACTCAGAAATGTGAAAAAAGTAGTGTACTGTTCTTGCAGGCCATCTCTATTTTTTCTGAGATAATTAAAAATTAATAGCTTAATTTCTACTGGAACTGGAGAAACCTGACCTGTCAGTTTATGTGTGATGTGATCTCTGCAAATTGCTCAGCACACCCCTGAAATGGGTACAGAACTGAGATGCAGTATTCCACTCAACAGAAGGTAAACTTAAAATAACAATTCCCCCTGAACAAATGCATCAGGAAGAATGCTGCTGTCTGTATTCTGGGGGTAGTGCTGGTTTCACAGTAATGTCAAAATACTATGTACTGATTTAAATTAACTGCATGCTGTATTTGTGATTAGTAGATCTTTGTTTTAAGAAGACAGAGATAACAAAAGCATAAAGGTTGTTTTTAATTTGTTTTTCTGTTTGGGGGGAGGGTCCTCCTATTTCTGTCTTATTAAGAGTTATACGTGCTTTTTTGACGTTAGGGCACTGGTGCCATCTGGTGGTGGTAATACATTCCTAGAAATGGGAAAAACGACTTGTGAGGAGTTCCACTGAGATGTAAGAAATTGCTAGCATGATGCTAAAAAGAGTACACAGATACATTTGCTGCTTTAGTATATAATTATGTGGATGCAATAAGTGATAAAAGGCTGCACATGGGCTGTTAATCATAACTTGGTTTGCTTAAGAAAATTTCAATCTTTAATGACATTTCTGCTCAACAAAAAGGTTTGTTTCTAGTAGTTTCCTTTAAATAATTCTTTGCAAATACAACATTGTGGTGGGTTGACTCTGGCTGAATGCCAAGTGCCTACTAAAGCTGCTTTATCACTCCCTTTTTCAACTGGACAGGGGAGAGAAAATACAACAAAAATCTTGTGAGTCAGATAGGGACGGGGAGATCGCTCAGCAATTACCCTTAGGGGCAAAAAAGACTTGACTTGGGGAAAATCAAGCTTAATTTATTACTAATCAAAACAGAGTAGGTTAATGAGAAATAAACCCAAATCTTGAAACACCTTTCCCCCACCTCTCCTTTCTTCCTGGGCTCAGCTTCACTCCCCTTTTTTCTACCTCTTCCTCTTGAGTGGCACAGGGGGACAGGGAGTGGGAGTTGGTGGTCAGTTCATTACATGTTGTCTTGCCGCTCCTTCCTCCTCAGGGGAGGACTCCTCACACTTCCCTGTTTCAGCGTGAGGTCCCTCCCATAGGACACAGTCCTCCACAAACTTCTCCAACATGGGTCCTTCCCATGGCTACAGTTCTTCACGAACTGCTCCAGCATGGGTCCCCTACAGGGTCACAAGTCCTGCCAGCAAACCTGCTCCCATGTGGGCTCCTCTTTGTCCATGGGTCCTGCCAGGAGCCTGCTCCAGTGCAGGCATCCCACAGGGTCACAACCTCCTTTGGGCATCCACCTGCTGTGGTGTGGGTTCCTCCACAGGCTGCAGGTGGATATCTGCTCCACCGTTAACCTCCATGGGCTGCAGGGGAACAGCCTGCCTCACCATGGTCTTCACCATGGGCTGCAGGGGAATGTCTGCTCCAGTGCCTGGAGCACCTCCTCCCGCTCCTTCACTGACCTTGGTGTCTGCAGAGTTGGTCCTCTCGCATATTCTCACTCCAGCTGCAGTTTCTGCCTGGTTGATTGGGGGTGTGTGTGTGTGTGTGTGTGTCCCGTTCTTAGATGTGCTATCCCAGAGGCACTACCACTGTGGCTGATGGGCTCCACAGCACAACTTTCTTACTGGTAGTATGTTTGAAGTTACTGTTCTCTTTTTCTAAGTGGCTGATACATTAAGTTTGAAAGTAAAAATTCAACAACATAAACCTGATAGCAGTTGGAATAAACAACTTTGATATCTGAAGCCAAAGCAACCACAAATATTCTGTTTCCTTTATCATTCCATCTCTTAAAAAAGGTGTCCTGTATCTTAAGTTGTTTACCTGAGGTAATATCCTCGTCATTCTCTAGAGTACTGTATAGGCTGTATTGACCTTGTTAGCAATGAAAGTAGGACTATGACTGCTTCTCTAGTTCTCTTGAAATAAATTTCTGACTCATAAATATCTTGCCCTGTGATGGAAAGATTTGCAGAAGTGCAGGGTACTTCATATTAAGCTGGTGGGTTTTTTTAAATTTGTTTCACTTAGCCATAATTCTTTTGATCTGTTGCAGGTCATCATGGTATTATTTTAATTAGTTATTGCTAAGTAGATTTCCTTATGCAACAGAGGTCTGTCTGTTCAGACATTAACAACTTGCATCTTTCTGTTGCAGTTGATTACAATAACAGGATATTTTTTATGTTGTAATCCAATTACTTGAAAAGGCACAAATTCTGTACTTGTATTTCTTCGTAATCTCTGACTTCATGACCACACAACACTGCCTTCAGCTGCATAGTGCTGAAAGTGTGAATTAGACTTCCCTGTTAACCAGGCATTAGTCCTGTAGTTACATGGCAATGTACACAATGTCAGGAGCCTTTTTTGGATCCTGCAGGCCTGTTCAGCTACTGCAAATTGAGGAATTAGATGGAAACAGCTGTTAAAATTGAAAATATTTAATAGTATTTACAGATTTAATATTAATATTGAAATTAATATTTAATTAGTTAATTTAACAACTTCTATTGGACATCTTTGAGAGTAATTAAACCGGCTGCCATGGCAAAGTCTGTTTTTTGTTCTACAATTTAATTCAGCTCATTGTAGACCTAGGTTTGTCTACTGGGTTTCATCTGCCTGTAGCTACTAACAAAAGTGTGCGAGGTTTATGTCTGGCATAAGCCAGGCAATCATAAGCGTCAGATTTGAAAATTCTCTTTCCCATGCTAAGTTTTGTGTCTGAGCAAAGTTCCGTTATTGTGTGTTGTTCTTAGAGCTGTGACTTTCACTTTAATGACACTGTCCTTGTGGATTGAGGTATACCTGCTGCTTCTATTACTGTTGTCATTCCACTTTCAGTGCTGAATGACCTTAGCAGCTTTCAGTAATTATTCAGCAAAATTACTAGCATCTGCCACACACAGCTTTTTTCCTCAGGGTCTCTCCACTGTGAACGCTATACTGCTGCTTTTTAATGACATAACATTATTATGCTATATTTCAGCAAAATAAAAATACATGTGCTTATCCTTTTTAAAATAGAGCAAAGTTGTAATGGTTCGTAAATCCTTCAGGCATTCCCTTCAGTTCTAGGCTTGTACCTGGCAAGAGTAACTTCCTGTTTTGCTTTACAGAGCTAGGTGGTACAAATGAGAATTACAGTTTGACAATTGGTTGAATTTTCAAGAGCAGTCACAGCAGTTGAACAGTCCTATAAAGAAAATCCAGTTTGGAACATTAGTACTGACTTAATGTGCAGGATCAGTAGAGTGATCCACTTGTCCAGTCTCCAACAACTGTCTAGATATAAACATGAAATGAAATTTCCTGTCTTTAGCTTTTTATAGTGCATCACTGTATCATCTTCCTGTAACCAGAACATGAAGAAAATGGTCTGACTTGGTTGTTGGCTTTTTCCTCACCAGCTGAGTGCCTCTTTCTTCTTCCAGCTGAACCAAAGTGTTACCTTGTCCTCTTCCAGTAGCAGTGAGGGAAGACATGTGAGAATTCCTTCTGAAAAACTGTTACTCAGAAGTTTGTCATGATGTGCTCTTGGAATGGTGATAAGTCTCTGACACATTTTCTTCAGAAGCAGTGTCACTGACTGCTCTGTTCTCCACATTTTGCTGCAGAAATAGATCTTTTTTTGTGGCAAATACCTTCTGCAGTTTCTTTCTCTGTCAATATGAGGGGCTTTCCATCCTCAGTGAGGATGTTTTTTGTGGGTTCCAACAAAAGAGCATTCCATGCAACTCTGGATTGCTTTCAGTTAATAGTAATTTTTTCTTTGAATGCAGTCAAAGAAGTTCACAGTGGAATTGTTAAGAGATTTTTATTTGCATTGTGCTGAAGTTCTCACCTAGTGCTATCATTAATATCTTCTTGTATCATTGAATTCATAATTCCCTTAGCAATAGAACAGTAAAATCAGTAACTACAGGTTATGCCTTTGATTTTTTTGGAGCAGTAGGATGGAAGTAGTAGTACTCTTTACTTGTCCCTGCAGCATCTGAATATTTCCTGTTGGAATCAGTAAGAAAAATTGCCGCCTTCTGTCAAGCTGATCTATTCATTTGAGATTATCCTCTGGCTAAAGGTGATGCAAGGTCTCTTTTTTATTATAATTTTGTTTTGGAAAATATCTAGAGATTCTGGAAATACAAATTATTTCCTCAAAAGTATTTTTGGAAACTTAAGATACAAAGACCATATTACTGGCAAATATAGCTTGAAAACTGAGAATACTGCTAATCTGGCTGTGGATCTTCAATACGAAATCTTTTCTTAGAGACCGATTACTGTCTGGTCCATAGGTTGCAGTTTAGGTTTCTGCTTATTTATTTGTTTGTTTTTCCTGTCATTTGTGAAGGTAATGAATTTATTTTCATTTTGCCATCACATGGTGACAGGACTACTTGGATTTTTTAGTAATTTTCCTTGTCTGAGTGTGTCCTTTCATAGGAGGCTGTATTAAGTCTTCCCCCCACCCCCCAGGACCTAATTCTGACAGTGTTTTCCCTCTTCCTTACTCAGAAGTGCTCCTGTCCTGCTGTTATCTTAGATTAATATAGATTCTTAGATACTTGTAGGTGAATTTAGTGAGCTAAGTGTTTCTTTGTGGCAGCTGGATTGTGAGGAATTTTGGATGTTAACTTTCAGACTATTTTTCTGTCTTTTCAGGTCTCTGGATGGCAGACTCTGAAAAGAAATGCTGTTTTAAGAGGTATGCCTCATGTAGGCCAAAATATTCCTGACTAGTGTATGTATAAACAATAAGACCATAGTTATAAGGAGTCCTTCGCTGATCCTCTCTGTAAGCTTGCATGACTAGTAGTTTTCAGTGCTGAAATCTCTCTGAAAGGTGAAAGCTTGTATAGAGAGATTTAGGCTTGTCTTATTAGTGACATAGTTTTAGTAGACACATCTGTAATACACTGCTTACCTTTTTGCTTGATCATCTTAACAGAACACTGCCTTGGTGGATGAAGTGTAGCATGGACAAAACCAGTTGACCAACATGTACATATTCCCTGCCAGCCTCTCCTGGCTGTGTGTGTGGGGTTTTGTTTGCTTGTTTTTTAATTGGGGAATATAGTCCAAATGACTTTGTAATTGTCTTCACTTGTTTCCTCATTTCCTCCTGGTGTGATGTAAGACTTACCAGACAGTGAGACGCTGACAACATACAAATGGTGTGGTACAAAATAGTGTCAGCTGGAATTCCAGAGTGAAGGAATACTAACCTTTGTGCAAGTGATCATTTTTGCATATTAGATGGATGTTTGGAACATCTTGTGTGTTTGTTTGGGGTTTCATGTTCCAGCACTTAAGGAGACTGCCTCTTTTCTCTCCATTGTTGGCATGTTGTTTCTGAGTAATTAATTGGTTTATAGCTGTTAGGGAAGCAATCTCTTCGAAATTGAATTGGATGTCTCTTCTATTATGTCTCCTATCCATGTCAGGATTCATAAGTGGCAGACTTTAGGAAAGTAGCCTTTTTTTGTCTTTCAAAGAGAAAGATTGGTCTAACCCACTCTTTTCAGTGCTCTCGTTTTATTTTATTTTTTTTTAAACAGGACCTCTTAATTCTTTTTTAGGCATGATTCAGGTCTCTGAAACTTCAGAAGCTTTCTTATTTCTGTAAAGCAGTACAGTGCTGATTTATTTTGTTCTGACTCGAAAATAATTGCTAGTGTAAAGTACTAACAACTTTTGTTAGAAGTGGCTCTTCAGCTATTAACTGAGATTCTGGTGTTGCTGGTTTTTATGCTGTGTTTACAAAGGTCCTAAAGAAAATGATGCTAAGAATAAGGAAGTACGTTATTGCTACTTTCAACACACCTGTGGACAGAAATCAAGTAGATGGTGCTGCACTATGCTTGGAGGTGCACACTTTGTAGGCTAAGAGGCATTGCACAGAAGTTGTAGCACAGGACATTCCTATGAGACAGTAGGAGCACTTTTTGCCAGTGAAGGTGGTCAGACCCTGGAACATGTTGCCTAGAGAGGTTGTGGAATCTCAGTTCTTGAAGGTTTTCTGAATGCAGCAGGAATAGGCCCACAGCAACTCAATTGAAGTGGACCTGCCTTGAGTGCAAGGTTGGATTAGAGCAGTTTGGAGGTTACTTCCAATCTCTGTTACCCTATGAATCTATGTAACCTGCTGAGGTGTCACTTTTTTTGCATTTTACACTTAAAGTAAAAAGTGAGGCTCAAGCTGGTGTGTCTTGTTGTGTTGTTGTTGGTTTTTAGTTGTTGGTTGGTTGGCTGGTTTTGTGGTTTTTTGGGTTTTTTTTGTTTTTGTTTTTTTTCCTCCCTGGTTCTCTCCCCCATTCCACTGGGTAGGGGAGGGTGAGCAAGCNACCCCAACCACCAAGAAGAAGCATCTGTAGTTGAGAAGTGTTTTGGGATTATAGAACCGAGGAGTTAGGTTAACTATTTCCTATTCCAGTAGCACGGTTTTGAGGGAAAAGGATCATGCTTTGGCTCTAGTGTTCACTTGTTGGCTAGGTAAAGAGTGAAAAACTTTACGTTTTTATCAAATGTCACTGTTCAGTCAGTGAATTGAGAGGCTTATGGACAGTTCTTACAGTTTATTGCAGATTACGTGCTGTAGTAGGTTATTTAAGCAGGTAACTCTGTGTAGGATAACTAATGAACCGCTGTGTCCTACAGATTTGCCTTGCCTGGCTTTGGCTTTCTAAAAACTAAATTAAGGTATGATATTTCTGTTTGCTAACTGCCATAGAAGTTTGATAGAAGCCTAAGGTTTGCAGTGTTCAACTATGAAAAAGGGGCTATTAGGTTCTGAAAATGACATGTAAATGTTCAGATTGTGGTCTGTCCTCTGAAGTTGCCTGCTTTTATATAGGATGATAACTTTCTTTGAGACTTCTGCTTCTGAATGTGGCTGCAATCCTGTGAAAGATAAAGAAGGTTTTGAGCAAGCATCTTCTACACAGTGACTGATCAATTACGTAATAAGTCAAATACAAGTAGTCTCGGTTTATTGTGGAGGTTTGCTTTTCTTACTAACTCCTGCGCAGTCTAGTGAGTTTATAAAGTCTCAGTAACAAAGAAGTCTCAATTTAGAGATACATTTCATTTTGGTTTGATTTTTAAAATTTTATGGAAGAAGATATCAGCCTAGGTGGTGCTTTGGAAAAGTAAACTTATCATCCCATCCTATTATTACTTCAAGCTGGCGTGTGTGACTTTAACCTTAACCTGATTCTGCCAGTTTTCTTTTTAGAGCAACCAATTTGAGAAGTTGAGCTCATGCTAACTTCACTGAGTTGATGTCTATGTCCATGATTTGGAACAAATCTCATTCCCTTTTTCAAAGGGAAGATCTTAGAGGGAAACGTGGGTTTGCCTAGAAAGTAGAAAAATAGGTTGGTTAAAGCCAGCTGGCTAATCTTGGTGGGTCTTAGTCAATGTTTTGGACATTGTGGAGTCTTGCAGTTTAGTTCCAGTTTGTATGAGATTACTAATATGGATTAATTGTATGTGCAGAAAGTGTCAGTAGTCTAAGCAGAAGGATGCCACTTCATTCAGAATTGGTCAGAGAAATCCAGCAGCTGGTAAACATGCTTTTCCTCCTTTCTTTATGTTACTACATGTTAATATGGTAAAAGTAGCTTTTCAGGAGTGCTACCTAGATAGCAAAAACAGATGCTGAGACTTCTGAAGGATACTGAGATTTTCTCAAGGTAGATGTCATCTTGCTTTCATGGGAGCCCTAGTTAAAAAAAATTAACTAGGTTTTCACTTGCCTGGTTGATAAACTCAAATAATATTTCAACTGAAAATTGCAAGCTGATTAGAGTGATGCAAAATATTAAATTTTTAATAAATAGATTTTTAATTCATTACTGTACTTGTAGTGTTGGAATAACGGGTAGCCTTTAAAATAATTAAGGTGGAGTTAAGATGACGTAGAAATAGAGTTTGGGGATTTATTTATGATATGCTTGTCAGCATTAATGTCTTGGAAATTTTTTGTACC
>VZTL01064997.1:3673-14921 GCA_013400535.1 Scopus umbretta | reverse complement strand
ACTTTGAAAACCAAAGGAAGCAGTCTGAATTATCTAAGAGTGAAAACTCTTGCTACATGTACTGTGTCCTTCATACCCTGGAGCTGTTACAGCCAAAGGTGCTGCTATGTTCCCTTTAGCCCCAGAAAAAGGGTGGTACTTGCTTGGGACACTGCAAGAGTCAAAGAGGTTCAACTGGGGAACCCGGATTTCTTTCTCCAGGGTACTAGCATGGGCTGAGTTGCAACAGCTTGGCTTTATTACACTCCCTTTTCTCCAGATTCAGTAAAGATGCACAACTGCTATTAACTAACAGTTACTGAGTGTTTAAAATGCCTCCAATTACGCACTGTTGAAACAATTCAAAATAGAGGAAATGACAGAGATGCTGCTGGTTTGGATTTTTTTCAAAGGGAACGAGTTTTTCATTTCTACTAAATGCAAAGAAATGAAGGCATTTAATTGTCAATTCTTAGAAATTTATTTCTAACTTAAAGAAAATATACTGTATGTCCAGACAGGATATTCTGCCTTTTGTGGGGGAATTTTTTTGTATGAAATAAAAAGTTGAATTTTTGCCTCAAGTGCAAAACAAAACTCCAGTGTAATCAGTGGGATGTGATAAGCACAAAATTTAGCATTTGGTGGGCATATGAAAATGCACACTTGAATACATACAACTTATCATATGGGCCAGGTAATGACAGGACTGTGGTTCAAACTGACAGATTCCAACTGATTTTTTGCTAAAGCTACGTCTTTTGTACATGCATCTGGGAGAGATTCTCCCACACACATCCCCACTACCAACCGTATATTTCCTAAGTACCTCTAACACTACAAGCTGCAGATTCAACTTATCCTGAGCTTTGCATTTCTCAGCTATTGTCAATTTGCATCACAAGCATAAAGTTATTTAATATACAAAAGCTTTAATGCTCCTTCCACATCATATAACAACACATGTTTATCTGAGTGCTAAATAAAAGCTTTCAGAACTTTAAAGTGACTTTATGAATTGTATGTACCATAAAATAAACATTAGAGTATAATAATATTCTGTAATTTGGAAAACAGCAACAGAAACCAGTAGAAGACAAAAGAACAAATGCTTGAATAATCTGCTGCATGTCAGAAACATTAAATTAATTTATGCAATAATGTAAGCACAGTGATGTTAAGGTAATATGAAGGACATAAATTATACATTATTATTGTCAGTTCTAGCACTTATCTTAGTGGTATGTCAAAATAAATCCTGATATGTTAATATTTATAGAAATGAACAACAAGTGTTACAGCTCAGGGATTCATCTGTGATATTTTTATACATAATTTGCATTTGCACATATGGTTGTCATTGTCTTTTCTGTAATTTGAGAGGTAAGCATCATGCAATTCATTTCTAATGCATTTTACATTACCATGAAAGCACATTATGCTTCCTCCACTAACGCTTTTCAAATAGATGGCCTGCAATGATTTAGAGATCGCACAGAACGACTCAGCAAATGGGTGACAATCTACCTGCAAAATCTGCAGTAGGTTACTGGTGAGCAAAGTGCATAGTTTCCTAGTGACAGATTGTCTCCATAGAGTAATTACATCCCAAAATTCTTGCAGTGATGCTTTCATTAAGGAAGAATACGTCTTTTCATTCTTTACTTTTTCACACAAGATGGGGGATAATTCATCCTCCTCCCCCTAAACTCCAAGGATTTTTATTTTACCTCCTCTTATCATCCCCATTTTCATCCAACAGATCAGTTTCTGGCTGAAGGTAGCTGGACACAACTTGACTTAGTATTTGAAGCTGACAGGAGAAGTTTCCAGAAAAACAAGACAACAGAATGTTGTTGTCCCCCAAGGATTAAGTACACACACAGTTGCTGCTACCTCAGAAGCAAGAGGCATACATTCTTCCTTCAGCAAGAGACCATAATTCCTCCCCTGAGTAAGGGTGGGTTAGGGATTTTGGCCTTCAGCCATGTCTTCTGGGGTCTGGGAACCATGCTTTGGAGAAAAAGGTAGCTATAGAGTTTATATATTGCTGAGTCTACAAGTAAGGCTACTGTTTCTAATTACCCAAGATCGTTTTGCTGTTTTCCAGAAAAGAAGTGTGAAAATACTTATATTCCCTGATTCAGCAGTAAAAGCTTTAGCCCCTGCCTTACATTTGTGTTCTGCTTATGGAAGGACTGCCATGTCAAAATGATTTGGCTAAGTCTGATGATCCTATCTTTTCCCAATTGTCTCACACACAGCTGAAGTTTGTTGCCCCAAAGTTCATCTGTCACAATTTTCAGTGCAGAAGAATCTAAGTTCAGATTTTTGTATCTTTATTAATGCAGATGTCTGTTTTTTAAAAAACTCGACAACTCTCCCTGGTACCAACCTTTATGCTTCATCTTATCTTCTGAAAGAGCTTGTTTGGAAAAATAGCTTCATTTTTTTTTTTTTTTAGTTTCCCTCCCAAAGTATTTCTGGGTCTAATTACAAGTCTATGAAAATCAACCTAAACATTCATTTTGATGCTACCATAGGCACTGAATCTGAAGGACGAATAGTAGAGAAAGTGAAAGGATAAGCCACGAAAAACATCGACTACTGTATGTTGTGGCCTAACACACAGTCAAGCTCCATTTGGCATTGCATGAGCATACAAGACTTTACAAGAGAAAACACAGGAAAGTCTCAGAGAGTGGTTTCTGATCAGCATACCCTAAAATCAGCCTAACACCTGAAAGAAGAGAAGGGGCTGCACAGGTGAAAACTGAGAGTATAAATTGTCCTGTAAGGCCTTTGTCAGATGTGACAACATGGACCAAAAATCCTACTTGATTTCATCTTTCAACAGGAAAAAAACCCCAAACTCAATGACCACATTTTCACAGAATCCATGTACAATCCGGGAGTGTGAAAAATGGCACAAGGGAGTACAATCTCCTCACAGATCAAAACCATACCTGAAAGAACTCCATACCTGTACAAGCAGCAAACTGTATGTGTTGAAAGTATGTAAGTAAAGCATAGTATGTGGCTCTGATTTATCACTTGCTTTTTGTTTATAACATTTTATGCTCCACAGAAGTATAGGATTCTCTTCCATCATTGAAATGAAACTCCTGTCATCACTGCAGTGAAATGAAATACTATAAAAGGCTGCTTGAAAGTTCTGGGAACAGAGAGGAAATAGACTTGGTGTAAGTGAGTAAAAAGCTTCTGAGCATGCAACTTTACAATAGCATTTAGTCCCTATGGGATAGGTCTTCAGCTACCATAAATGTTATCACTTCACTGAAATCAGCAGAGGAATAGCAATCAATACCAGCTGAGGATTTGTCCCACTGACTTCAAAGGACCTACTTACAGTGCACACATTTAAAGCAAATGTATAAACCTTTCCAACGCTGGGGACTTTAATGTAAGCACACCAAATCCTGCAGTCCTTACTTAATATTTTACATTACTCTTATTCAGAAATCTCTCATTGGAATCAATGAGGATAAGTAATGAATAGAGCACTGAAAGGTGTTTTCAGACCAAGATACTACATATGAAAGTCTTACGTGTCAAAGCTGTTGAGAAATGCTCTTTAGGAAAATAAGGTGTTTCATGTAATTTTGTGTTCTGAAACTGAAATCTTTTTTATTTCTTTGGCTTAGGAAGGAAGGGGCTCTTTTTTTTTCTTGTTTTGTTTTGGGTTTTTTTATTATAACTTTCCCAATGTAGATAAAGCAGAGAGGAGTGAAAACAGAAGGAAAGTTGGAAGTAAGCATGAGTAGACATTATGGATTTTAACTGATTCAGTACCAAAGGGAAAAATAAAAGAGGCAAGAAAAAACCTTGATTTCTAAAATAGTGAATGTTTTGCAAGCATTACACATTTTTCAACTTTATAAAACAGAAATTATATCAAATATTTTAAAGTATTCCATAAACGGTTTTTCCATTTTCCAGCCAGTGCTTATAGACATAACCTTTTAGATTGTATGTATTTTTGAGTGGAGTTTTAGGAAAATACAAGATAATGTTGCAGGTGTTTAACTTGGGCCCATTCCTCTTGAGCACTCATAAATCCTGATAAGGGGAATGGGAGTTTGAAATATAAAAGCATATTGTATATTCCCTCCAATTTCTTCTTCACTTTGTTTTATCTAGATTTCTTTTGTACATATTTGTATAAATTGTGCAAAGTTACTGGAAAATTCCGGTAATGGGCATACAGAAAAGCAGAGTAACTGGCACTTGCCAGCTAGAAGGGAGGAAAAGGTGCAACATTATAGTGTGCTAATAGGGCTAAAGTTGCCTCTCTCTCCCCTAAATTTAAAGGGCCCTTTACAAAATGGTCAGTACAGCAAAGGTATCTTTAAGAGATATTTGATCTTGGCTGCCTAGTGGAGTTTAAGTGGCAGCCTGATGCTTGTTTCTTTGGTTTCATTTGAGTTTGCTATCACTGCACTGCAATGTATTTTTCAGGCCACTTCTTTTTCTCCCCTCTGCAACATCTCTAGTTTTCTTTATTTCTCAGTGCTGCTTAATAACAGCTTCCTTGTTGCCTTTGGCTCTGTCCATCACACTCCTTCCCTACTTTGTCTTATCCTCCTAAACTTTTTTGTCACTTTCTCACACGTGACATTTCTTCTTGTCTAGAAAACATAGTGTGCTTCCTCAGCTAGCCCACGGCGTTCAACAGCACTCTTATCCAAAAGATAACAGGACACATCCTCAGCATTTAGCCAGGAAATGAGGAGGCTCCCAGGCAATGCTCCTGCATGGAGAAAATCCTCAACTGGCATTGAGCCACTAAATCAACATATATGGCATGGGCTTTTCTTGCCCAAGGAATACAGGATACATTTGGAGTATAAATGGCCTGACTGGACAATCCTGGTACAGTATCAGCTCCTAGAACAACTCTGCAGGCAGTCAGCCAACCATGAGCAAGCACAGTCCTGACATTAACCTAAATTACACTGGCCACCAGGAAATGACTATGGGATTTGGAATGGGCAAGCACACATAAACCTGTGGTTGCTTCAGCATTTTCAGTTTCTAAAAACATTTCCTTCTGCCTCCCTACATGTAGCCATCACCAATATGTTCTTTAGTCAGATACATTGCCCTGCTCCCTAGAAAAATTCTGTTCCTCTTTTCTCCTCAGCACAAACTGCCATGACTTTCTGTTATCAAGCACAATTTCCATTACATTACCTCTTAGGTCTCTTCATGGTCTCCTGACTCTGCTGAGCACCAGCTAGCTTGTCTAGACAAAAGAGGTTTAACACTACAATATCCCTGGCAGGGCAGAGAAGCACATGTGTGGCTAGAGAAAAGGGACAGAAATCAGAAAGAACCAGAAAAGGTCTAATACCCAGCCACAAAACAAGCTCTCCAAAACACAGATAGGACCTACTGTATTGCCAGATCCGTATTTAGTGAGTGACATATCCCTTTCTGAGAGAGAGCAACACTGCATTTCTCAAACTTCAGGATCTATTTATACTTTTCTACAACACTCACCACTCTCACCTGGGACTATGTTGACTCAAATCAGCTTGCTATATTGCTTCAGAGTCTCACAGTTACTTTTCTTCCTTTTTTTGATCTCTCAGGCATAAATATGGAGCATCCCTAACACCACTGGTAAAAAAAAAAAAAAAATCTAAAAATAAAACAGAAACACAAGTTCACACTGAGATAATTTTACTCCAGCTAGAGAACCAGCACACCTAGTCATGTGGTGTGCACCTGTAGCTCTCTCTCCTTCCTGTCTTTCACAGGTATTAGGCTTTGGTAGTAAACACACCCCCCACACTTTCTCAGAGTGGTATGGGGGTGACATAGCCTGAGGGTATTGACAGCAGCCAGGCAGGGTTGTGTATGTCAGCACCAGCTGTTCTCTGCAAAGAATGCGTGTTATCATGCTAAACAGGATGCATCTTTTCTGCATTAGGCTGGTAAAGCTTTGCAACTTTGTCAACCTTTTTAGCATTCAACAAATTCTTTTAAACATATGACTTTTA
This sequence comes from Scopus umbretta, assembly GCA_013400535.1. Lineage (NCBI taxonomy): Eukaryota > Metazoa > Chordata > Aves > Pelecaniformes > Scopidae > Scopus > Scopus umbretta. The sequence continues at coordinate 8,916 of VZTL01064997.1, read as the reverse complement.
GTAAGTTAATCCATTCATTGTCTGGAACTGTGCAAAGTGACATAAAAGCACAATGAAGCCTAATTAAACTTGTTCCGTGAAAGCTAATTTGTCAAACCCAGAAGCATAGTTCAGAGATAAATGCTAATATTTGAAAGTCAAATTAAAGTTGAAAAGGTTTGTAATAACAGTTAATTAACTCTTGTTTTGTTTTCCTCTCACAAACTTGAACCAGCTGAAATATTGCTCAGTTCATCTTTAACATTTTGGACCACAAAGATAAAATTCAAAGCTTTGAGATAAGCCTTTGATGTTGGTATTCTCTACAGATTATATATTATTTTAAGATCTCTTTGTTTAAAAATTCATTTTTATTATCCCTGCATGAAATGCATGGCAATTCCCCAAATAACTAACCATCAGGGCAATTAACATCTTCGATCGACACCATATTCCTGATAATTAATACAGACTTTGTACCTCCCCTGTGATAGCTGCAAGGGTTTGATTTTTCAGAGCAACTGTTCATTTACAGCATCAGTTTCATCCTAATGAAAATGGATTGTGAAACTTTAATGAACAAGACTTTGCTGTCATAATAATAAAGACTTTGAAACAACACGAAGACCTACATAACAAGCATCTCGCTATACTCGTGTTGCTACGCTGTATCAAGCCAATTAAGCCGCACAATGAATATTAACACCAGTGTTTTTCTAAACTATATGACATCAGATAAACTCACAAAAGTGAGCATAATTTTGCTTCGACAACTTCTGGCATTATAGCTTAATAAACTAGCATCTATAAAGCAAGATGGCTTGATCTGCCCTCCTCCCTTTGATTTAACAAAGGTAAGCAAAAGTCTGGAAATCCAATTTACATAGAGTGCTAGTGTGTTTGCTATGAAGGGCAACTGATTGCCTTTCCTGTGTGCTTCCACCGCCTTAGGAAGTATATATAAAAACAAACAAGTGCGAAAGAGATCTGCCAAAGAATGCTGCCTCTGGCATGCATGCAAGTGCCTACACCAGTACCTTGCAAGATAAATAACTCATCTATTAACAGGTAGGCTATCCTGAGGAAGAGTTTGCTGTTTCAACATTGGGTGGCCTTGCCAAGAACTCCCTGTCAGCGAAGGGTTAAGGAGTTTTTAACTAGGTAACTAAAACAAAAATAAAAACAGAGAGGGGGGAGTGTGTGGGGACATGGTGTGGAGAGAGTGCAAGAGAGGCCCTCGCCTGAGCTGCAGCAGGCCCCCCATCGCTGGGGCGCCTTTCCGGCTCCACCTTCCACCTGCTTCATCCCCACAGACCCACCTGGTATGTGGAGCTCCCGGGTGGCCCCAGTTAGCACCATGGGCCCTGATCTGCCCTCCCTGCCAGGGTCTGTGGGGCAGCCCCGGGGCTCCCAGCTCACCCCCTGGGAGTGGGGACAGGCGAGGGGAAGCGCTGCCTCCCCTTCGGCCCTGTCATGGAATTGGATATTAGGAAAAAATTCTTTACTGAAAGAGCGGTGAAGCATTGGAACAGGCTGCCCAGGGAGGTGGTGGAGTCACCATCCCTGCAGGTGTTCAAAAAACGTCTAGATGTGGCACTTCTGGGCATGGTTTAGTAGACATGGTGGTGTTGGGTTGACGGTTGGACTAGATGATCTCAGAGGTCTTTTCCAACCTTAATGATTCTATGATTCTATGGAAGGTCTCTCACATGTAACCTGACATGTCCCAGTCAGGACGTGGTTCAGCTTAAAAACCAACCAACCAACCAACCAACCACCTGGTGAAAAAAGGAAGTATTTGGGGACAGGGAGGGTTAAAGTTTGCATCTGCTAAACCAAGATGTCCGTGCTTTTATACAGCCCACCTCACCTCTGTGCAGGGCTCCCTGAAAGTTCAGAAAGGAATTTTTCTCTGCCTCTAATGCCCTGATGAAAGGTCTTTCAAAGTCATAATCTAAGCTATAATATGCTCTTAGTTTTCATCTGGCTAAATCCCCTCAAACATGGAAACAGCTGATTGTTCCCATTTAAAAAAATGGTATACAGGAGGGAAAGGATAGAATCATTAGTAAGTAAATGGATGGGATGATTTTAAAAAAGAATAATTTGCTCAATCAAGAATAATTTGAACAGCATCTAAGTAGTCATGGAAAATCATAAACTATTACCCTATATAGTGCTCTGTTGACTATTAAATGTCTCCTTTTTCACACCACTGGCCTGAATGAATAACTTGGCAGCACAAAATTAGCCAGGTGGCAAAATGTGCTTGTGTCAGCTATTGGCCAAACAAAACAGCAAATAGCAAAGCTCATTTTGCAATGTCACATTAACTCCTTCAACACTGGGGGTACGTATTTTTATATCTGCTGTGTAGAAGTACCTGGGAACAGGCCAAAAGAGAGCCTTTCACCCTCTGCAGCACAGGTGGCCCTGCTCTTGCTTTGCTTATCGCAGTTGCAGGTTGAGGTGATGTTTGTGGTTGTTTCCATATGTGGCATCTGAGATTATATGGAAGGGTCTGCTCCGTAATATCTGTGTCAGCTTAACGTCCCAGTTTGGAAAAACTCTGTTCTCTGATGCTCTTTACCAGAAGGGGTTTTATGCACAACATCCTTTACCTTTACTAGAGCCCTCTCTTCACATTATCATAGTACTTACCAATTTTTCTGTTTTCATATTGTCATAATCTTATGTTTATCTTCAGTATCCAAAAGACCTTCAGGAAATGGATGTAAAGAGCATGAAGCAGTAAGCCAAGTGTTAGAGGACTAAACTTAACTGTATTATGTTCCTAGTAGCTTCAATGGAATTACCTCAGGGATTAATCTGGCGTTTTACTTACATAGCATTACTAAAATATTGCATATGACAAAAGGACGCTTATCTCATTGATGTCAGCGGGATCCTTTTGATAGATTTCACAGAACTTATCAAGAGCAACCAATGACCTTTTTCATTCTAGAGGTTAATACAGGGGAACAAAATGTGTTCTTTTATAATTAGCAGCCTTTCCCAGCTATAGAAACTCACCTTCCCATTGCACAGCTAACAGTAGATCCTCAAGTTAAGACTGGGCCTGTTTTTTGTTAACAGAGAATTTATTTAACTTTAGTATGTAATATTTCCCTGAAGTACTATGGAATTTCATTAAGAAAATAAAGGCAGTATTTCATAATTAAGTTGCTGGTTTAATATTTTTTTTTTACATAAGACATGCGTTACTGATAAAACTGACCATGTCATTCACTGTAAACCCAAAGCAGAAAATGGTAGGATATTGGCAGCTGTATTTTATACAAAACACATTTATAGTTTTTTTGGTCCACTATATATATATGTCATATATCAGACTCACTCTACTTCTGAAAATGATAAACACTTTGCACCTAGCCAAGGATGATGTCCTGTTCTTATCCCGACAGTCTCTTTTCCACTGAGTTGTTTCGCATGCCCTAGGCAAAAGACATGGGTGAATATTTTCCATTAAAAATAGCATGGTGGGAGGAGGGAATCACCAGTACTGTAAGTTAATGAGATGGGGGGCTTTAAATACACTTAATAAACAGTCACTTAGGCTAAGCATAATAAGTCATGGAAATTTATAAACTATTACCCACTATAGTACTTCATTGACTATTAAACATCTATTTTTCACACCACAAGCCTGAGTGAATAGCTTGGCAGGAAAAAAGATTGGCCAGGTGGCAAAACGTGCTCAGTACAACACATGTCAGATATTGGCCAAACAAAATAGTCCAATAGAAGCTGATTTTGAAATGCTTTTTTAACCCTTGATAGCCTATAGTAATGTTTTCTAGGAGCAAACACACTTATATTCCTGAAAAGAGTAATATGTATTAGCACTATACATGCATGTTTTCCTAAGTACAATGCTTTTGTCTATCCTGGATACCTGCCCTCTCTATACCTATATATACCTATACCTATACCTGTATCTGCGATCTCCAGTTCTGCTGATGGTCACAGCCTGGGGACAGAGGCACTGTCTGCCACCTGAGGTGTGAGAGTGCATCTAACATAAAGTTTTCATTGCAGGCTTTTAACTGTGACTTTTGGACTGTGGTCTAATTTGGGAGCCTCTGTCACCCTTATATAAAAATTACCTCCAAGGAGGACTGGGGGAATTTCCAGTCTAGTTAAACACATGGTGATCCCTAATCACTCTTCCGTGACTGAAAGGACTTGCTCTGGTGTAGAGGCAAAGGTTTACCTGTGGATTTAAAACTGTGGCATGCATGGAGTTACATAGGACAAGGAATGTCTGAGAGGAAATCTCTGAGCTTGGTTGCTCGGCCCCATATTAGCTCTGCTGATCTCTGTGGAGATACCAAAAAACCAGATTTCTGTAGTTCATCAAACCTCAGCCACCCCAGGCTATTTAAGCATCCTAGAGTGTCTCATGCCTAGCAGAAAAGCCCCTATATAACATATGGTAGAAGGGCTAAAACTGGTAGCATATAGCACATTGGAAACTATTCAAAGTCTAGATGAAAAATGAGAGGTTTGCACTATATCTGACCTTCCATCATCCTTTGTGACTTCAGTTAGGCACAGCAGCAGAAAGACAGCACCCTTGTTTTCCGTTATGTCCTTATATCTGTCAGAGCAAAAGATGTATCAATTTGATTCAGCTTCTTGCCCCAGCCTCATATATTTCTTCCTTCCTTCCATCTAATACTGCACTTCTGTCTTCAGCATACTCATCTCCTCTCTGACAAATTTTGGAAACATTTTATCAGGTTACAGAGAGAGGTAGAATTATCTTTATCTCTTGCCGATACCATCAATCACTGCAAGTCCAACTGTGCAGCACGTAGCGGCTTATACCTCCTGCCACAAGCTGACTTGACAGTGTTCCTGTGTGCCATAACAGGACTGAAAATCATTGTGTTAGAAGAATGACCCAGCCTCCAATGTCCAGTCTCTCTCTAATAGCTGATCCATTCACTTTTTGGGTCTCTACTGAACACTACCATGTAGAAATGTCCCCCTACCCTCCACTGCTGGAGAGGTGATACAGATATACCACTGAAAACACACCTGGTGAAGCTGTGTCAAGCATTATATTCTTGGGACAGAGGGCTGTATGGGAGGGAAAGGAGAGCTTATAGTTGCCTTAAGTGTCTGTTTGCACCAGTCTAGCTGACACAAGGGGGACCAATGGGGCAACATTGAATTGAGCCCAACATATGTAGCCAAATGAAACTGCTGAAGGAATGAGTGTAGGTAAAACAAAAAAA
>VZTL01064987.1:17896-30078 GCA_013400535.1 Scopus umbretta | reverse complement strand
ATTACCAAGATAGTATTGTGTTTATTAGTCTGGGTCACCATTCAAAGCCCTAGTTATTCATTTGCCCTCTTTTATTCCACATGCTGGCCTAGAGATCCCCTGAACAAAAATTCTCAATTCACTGACTGTGTACCTGATAAAGTGAGTGAGCTGTAGAACTAAAAGTAAGATACAAAGTAAAAGTTCTTAATAAATGCAAGTCTAATTTATTTTTACTTCTGCGCATTTCAAAACTTTGTTGTGCTTTCATGGTCCAAGTCTAAGAATGAACCATTTCATCAGCTGTAATACAAGACCAGCTGTGGTAACGTTGTCTTTATCCACAAATCAGTCACTGAGGGTAGCAATGCCTAATAAGCAGACTTTAGTTTAGGAAATACAGTCCACCTGTAGGAAATTTCTGATGGACTAAGGCAGCACTAACAGTGTGGGAGAAGAAAGACCATGTGGTGAGCTATCACAGAACAGTTTTTCCCTGCCTTTTTTCCCCACGTATGCACATTTCAATGCTGTTGTAGGAACAGCAGCTGTTTTCTGGCCAGAACGCTCCAGACACCTTCTTAGGATCAAGATTCATTGAAAGAAAAGAGATAATTTGCTTATAATACTATGCATATGTATAAGGTTTATATATCCAATTTAGAATTCCAAAATGCTTATATGCGTACACAGCACCTTTCACACTGACTAAATATTGAAAATCTCCCAGTAGCTACTGCAGCTTTACGAAAGAGATATAAATAAATAAATAAAACCAAAACAAAACCCAACTCATTATTGTTTTTAATTCCCTAGAGAATTAAAAGAACAGCTGGTACTTGAAAACATATTTCATGAACTATCATAACCAAGATAGACTGGGTGACACAAGCACATACGTCAAGATCCACCACAGCTGAATGGTCAAAGATGTATGACACCACATATGAGTATTTCAACTAATGAATGAGAAGAGTTTTTCTCAGTCTGTAATACATATAAAATACATCAATTTGCCTTATACAAGACTTATTGAACATTAAAAAGTGTGAGGATCAGATGTATAAAAAGAAAAATCAAATGCAAAATGAGAATTCATTGACAAGAAGGGACTACATGGAAAGCCACAGTATCCAGTGGATGCCAACACAGCAATGAATCATGACCAACCCATTACTACCTGCTACAACAGAATTCTGGAATTGACACTTGTTTTGGTTCCTTCAAAACCAAGCAAAATGAACAAGAATAAAATTGGCATGGCCATAACATTTCACCAAACAAAATTCTTAACTGTAGACAGGAATTAGTCTCAAGTGAAATCGCAGTTAATTTATTGCTGTCAGTTCAGGATACTTTTCAATGATGAAATCATTGCAAACTGTAACTCAGGACTTTGAAAGATAAATTCTCTCATGTTGAAAAATTGAAACTGCTACCCAAACTTCACCTATTCTGAAGTTAACCTGAATAATAATTTTAGAAGTTGTCTGGTCAGGGTGAGTAAGAAACATTAGCTGAGATACAATACTAGCAATCTAAAGACTTGCTGGCAACTTGAGTCTTTTTTTTTTAGAGGAGAAAGTACAGGTAGTATACCAAGCACATCAGAAAGAGTGTCAGCTTAATGTAATGTACTACCACAGGTATCTTTCTTTCTAAAGCAAACTGAATATTTGAGAAAAATGAGAAATCCTTAACCACTTTTTCTCTCAGTATCAAATACTTCTTTGTCACTCAGGTTCAAAATGAGGTGATCCTCATCAGCTCCTCTTCATCTTTCAATATATTCCTATCTCATTTGAAACTTTGTTGCTGTTTTTAATAAGACCTATATGTGTAAGTCAACCTGCCTATACATCCAAAATTCTCATTTTCCCTACTTACCTACGAGATCAAACTCGCCTCCCAATCAATCCATGCAGTGCGCAACCTCTAAAACGCTCATCTCACTGCTTGCCAAAGTCTTCAATAACTGTAAAGACAGTCGTCTTTAATGATCAAGCTTCCTATCAGCAATTTTACATTATTAATTTTGTTTGCATCTTTATCATTGCATACCATTTTACAATAATCAAAGACGACATCAGTAAAAAGTCTGTCTTCCATTACTCGCACAAATGCAGTTAGCCAACTGAAGCTGCTTCAACATATAAAACAGTATCTTTCTTGGTAGTGTATTTGTTTTTCCTTTCTCACATTTGTTTTCTAGTAGGCAGTTATGCGGTGCTTAGCTGCCTACTGCGGTTAACCCACAACACTACCTTACAATTATTTCTGTTGCAGCTGGACCTACTCAAGGCTTGAAAACACAGAAGTAGAGGAGCCTAACATGCACAAAAATCAGGCAAACAAAATGCTGAGACATGTGCCATAAAAAATGAAACAAAAGAGACTAATGGCCAGCAAGGCTTTAAGACACACATTCTGTTTTGTTGGGTTTGATTTGATTCCATTTTTCCACAAGGTGGAATCTTAGACGTATGCTAGGTTCTTTCATGCTCAGGGAAGTCCAGGGTTGCAAGCATTAGGGCAGAGTGAGACTGCAGAGAAACAGGTAAGAGGGATGTAAAAGAAATGTTCAGTGTTAAAAAAAAGAAAAAAAAAAAAAAAGCTTATTAAGAGGCATTGAATATCCTTATATTGATGGCTTTCCTCTTAAACCCACTGGTTTAAGCCCTAGTCACCAGTTTCCTACCCAGTCATTTGTTTCTCAAGCTCATGTGTCTTCAACTACACTGATCCATTACTTCTAGACGGGGATGGTGTGAGTCTGAAGCTTCTGAGCATAATAGAAAATGGGAGATTACCCTGAGTGTTACCTGAAAGCTACCTTGAAACACTGGCAAAAGACTGACTATCTGTATTAGGAGGTGTCTAACGTGCTCCTGGACTAAATAATAAATAATAGCAACTCTAGAAAATGAAGCACTCCAGTCAAGCTACAAAAATTATAGCATGAGTCTATCAACATACTTTTATTGCAATCTGTGTAAGCTGTTACAAGGAGTAAAATGATGCTCACTCAGCCCACATTTACCCTCTTCTCAGATAAAATCACTCACAGTGGAAATTATAACCATGACTGATCATACACTATTACTGTAAATTAATGTAAAAATCTAGTCTCACCCAACAGCTATGAAACAGCAACAGCGTGCTTTAATTCCTGGCATATTTCAGTTTTGAATACTGACTTACAGGTAGAACTACATATTTTTCTTCTAATATACAAGAATTTTGACAGTTTATCTAAAATCCCCAAAGACCAGAACAAAAATATACAACATACTAAAAACAAATTAGGACTTTCTCCAATCACTGAGGCTGTAGAGTCCACAGGAGTGCTATTAATGTAGCACCTCAGCTGGATTTGCAACTGCTGATAGTGCCACTTGTTCATTCTGTATGTGTACCTCAATCCATCCCAGTTGTGCACAATGTCAAAGTGGAGCTATGTCCAGTGGTAGCAGCTGCTACTGCCCCTTGCTCCTCTCCACTCAGTTTCATAAGGACTGAACCTTGTGATAAATGGAATCTGCATTTGTGGGTAAATGCAGCATGACTGCACCAAGTATATGTCTGACATAATCATCAGATACGGTTACTAAAATATAGTATTAACTTGTATTTGTCCAATATAAGTTTTCATTTCTTCTCAGGTACATAATTCCTCTTGTTTCACCCTAAAAATGAACTTAAGGCTCAAGACAAAAGTCATAAGAGACAAAAGACTGGGCAGCCTTGACATTTTATCTTGAAGGTCTGTCAAACTAACAAACAACTTCAGTGATCAAAGGTGAGAAACAAAAGCAACCAGCAAACTGCTCGGGTCCGTATACAGTTCTGAAAAATCTGTAGTTTGAAAGGGGCCACAAGCAGCTCGTAATCAGCTGGAAGTGAAGAAGGGACATCCTGCCCTATGCGTATTTCATTCCATCTATCCTTTAAACCTCTTTCCAGTTCCCTGACTTCCAGTCGAGCCTCAACTGTCATCTTGCACCTGAATCAAGCAATCTTCAAATCAAGACTCATAGGCAGTATAATAAATAAGAGTTGGGACCACTGCACAAATCCAAAAACCAAAGTAGCTTTCTACTAGATGAAACCTATGCTGATTACAGAAGGGAACCTTGTGAAAAAGGGACACTAAAGTTCCAAGCGTAAAACATTTATCCTGTCTTACAGTATTTTTCAGAAATGCTATATAGGAACAAATTTTTTATTTGAAAGGAGAACTGTCCAAAACGAACTTATTTAAAGTAATATACAAACTACCAATATAAAATTTCAAAGGGCGTTTCACAGGGCCATAAGTACTTCCCCAGAAAATTATGAGTAAATTTACAAATAAAAAATTGAAGTTTACCTTCATTCATAAAATGTTCTCATTTCTTCTAACTAGCTGCCTTCTTTGAAAACCACATTTGAAAAAAAAAAAAAAATTCAGCAAGTCCTAACTGTAATGCACACACTCCATCAATCTAAAAAGCTAGCTTTTTTATTCCTTTTGTTTTAGTTTTCAGGACACTGACTCTTGATTGAATGCTTTAAATGTTTTTTGTGCACAATGAACATACGCCACTGATGTGTTCAGAAGAAACCTTTCTACTGAATTGGACATGAGTTTCCCCTGATTTCAGGAAGTCAGAAACTTCCTGCTTGTTGCGTTTTTCTCTACTTGCGCTCATCCACTGTTCTCTCATCCAGCCACAAAAATTAAATTTACAGGAGTCCAGATTTCTGCATACTTCAAAAGAAAAGAATCTTTTCAATATTATCTGCTACATATTTTCATGAAGCAGTAAAACTAGCAGGGCACAACCAGTATAAGCTTTATGTATAGTGCATCTACAGTGAAAATGAAAGGAGATGAAATTTTTGGCCTGTTAGCCTTGACTGCTTAATGCATTGTACATAAAGATTATGGGGTATAACAAGCTTTAAAAGGTATCATCACAAGCAGCACCAGGTTTAGTTTTCAGTCTACAAAAAAATACACAGATATATATAAAAGAATTGCCCAGTTATGTACTTGAACTTCTTATCTTTTTCCCAAACTGTGTATATTCATTACCACTATAGGCGTACATGTAAATGATGTAAATTAAAAATGAGTCAGGGCGAAAGGAGGAAACACTATGCTATTGACTCATGAATAACTGAAAGACAAGCAAGACCGTCATGTATTTTTTTAAAATATGTGGTTCCAATAGAAATAACTGGCTGTATATGCTACAGGTATTCAAGCTACTGTTCTGAAAGTACAGCTAAGTTTTATAGGAAGCAGGACATGCAAAACAAGCATGACTATCAACTGAGAGCCACTCTTCTCACTAAAGAAATTAATAACCCTATTATCCTTCCCAGCACCATTATCAAATAACCTACCAGATTTACATTGAGACATATACTAAATGTTTACTCATATTTGACCCATAAACATTGGTACTATTGTCCTTATATCTACTCTTTCACTCTACTCCTCAAATTTCATTTACATAATCTACTATTTAACGTGTTTAAATTACTCTTCATTTCTCCCATTTAACAAACTCATTTAGATTGTGTGATTTATTAAATATTTCACAGTGTGCTCCTGTATTAGCTGTGATGGGACACTATAAAATCTGGGTTCTAACTGGAGCTTCCCCTTTGAGTTGTTGTTTAGCCTAAGTCAGTTCCCTCGCACAGAAAAGTATTAATGCTATTTTCATTTATAGATGAAAGACTCTACAAAACTACTAAATGTTAATCATGAATACTCCAGATAAAGTTTAGTCAGGAAGGTACAAGAAATCAAAGTACCACCTTGACACTGGATCCTCTTATTCAGATTTACAGTGCAGCAAGCATGCTGATATGAGAGCAATTACGCAATAAACATGAAACACACCATTACAGGCTTAAAAGTCTCTACTTTAAGAGGTTAGACTTACATCTGAAAGGCCAGTGGGAATACTGACAAACCTTTTAAAGCAGAGAGGATAGAAAAACTAATCACAGTTTAAGAAAATAATCAATTTTGAAAGAGAATCTGTTGGGAAAGAGCAGAAAAAACTTCAGCAGTTTTCAACTCTGCAACATGTCAAGCCTCAATCAGCAAAATACAGGCAGATCTGCATCCAGATATAGATGTTGCCTTGCTGTGAACAATGGCAGGAGTTAAAAAAAAAAAAAAAGCTTGGAGGAAACGGTGTATATTTCCACATCGTACAGAAGGCAGGAGCCACTGGTCACATCCATCAGTGCTAATGGAAAATTTCGGGACCCAGAATACAATCATATTCATCAATACAACATGAGATTAATGACACTAAAAAAAAACATAAGTAAATGGGCGGCATGTTGGCAAATCAAATTTGTTGCGGACACATCTAAAGCACAGTAGATAAGAAATAATCCTAAGCGCTGCTCAAGTAACTATTGAGCTTTAAGCTACTCTTAACAATTCAGAATAGAGTGCTGAGCATGACAGTGGGAAGGTAGATTATAAATACAGCACTGTAAAATTTGTGAATAGATTACATTTTTCCATGGATAATGAAAATGCCCACCTATAAAATTACATATCAATGAGAAAAATACTACTGGGAAGAACACTCAGGATCAGCACCATAAACCCTTATAAACTGACAAGAATTTGAGGAGCTCCACGGTATGGACATTATTCGACAATTTGGAATTTTTTTGTAACTTCCTTTGAAACACCTGCTGTTGGCCACTGTAAGTGACAAAACAACATCCTGGATGACAATTCATCTGACGCCAGGTACAATTCTTATGCCAACGGCAGAGTGAAGTCTAAAGGCTAAAAATGCACGTCTACAATTCCAGAAAAATTCCTTAAAACTTTCAACAAGTTCCACACCTTCTTGAAATTCAAGTCTATTCTCAATACACATCACACAGCTATACTTCTTCCCAACAGGAAAGAAAAAAGGCCAAAAGTCCATTTGTGTAAAAGCTAGAGATTAAATAAAAATACCACTTATTATGAAGCAGGCACAATCCAGGCTTCAAGAAACATCCTTCAGACATTCATTACCTGATGGTTCAGAACCAAAGGATATACTAACTATACGTAGGTCTAAGGGTTAAATAAGACAGCTCACCCAGAAGGTGATGCCAGTAGAGGTCTGTTACAGACCATCAGCTCAAACTAGAGAACAGGAGGATTTTTTTTGTAAGCCCGTATTTGTAATGTGCTGAAAGAAAACTGTCAAACTGAAGTCTTTAATAATGAACCCTAATATCTCGGGATCTTAAGCAGCCACCAGTAGAAACATCAGGTTTTAAAAATTATTGGCAACAGTTTTCCAACAGCACTCACCATAACCAACACAGAGAAATTATCATATATCCCATTATAATGGCTAAAATGAGTAAGTCACTGGACTAGAAACTGGGGATAGTCTAAGAATTACTGATCATGATCAGATTAAGTAGCCAGAGAGAGATTACTGACATCAGTGTAAACGTATGATGCACATACATGCTCATATTCCTGAGGTTTCAAAATTTCTGAAGCTGAAAAGAGTTATGAACGAAATTAATTGGGAAGAAAAATCTTAGAAAGAAAAACATGAAAATGGAAACTTCCTTAAAACAGCTTTTATCTATGGTGAGGCAATTCTACAGCTAACAAAGAGGCTAATTTTGGCTACAGCCCATCCCAGTTGTTAAAAACCTGATGTTTTTGTAAAAAGAAGCAAGTGTAAGGAAAAAAATGCAGGATCAACAATGCAGAAAAGGGAAGGCTGGATCACCATCAACATAAATTAGAGTTACGGGGTGTAGAAACTGAGAGACGTAAAACATCCACGTATGATAGAGCCAAGAGTGTTAGTAACAAACACCACCTCAACAACAGCAGAGGCCCGTGACTAGACAGAGGTGGCACAAGTGTTAAAAATCATAAGGAGAGATCAAAAATAGTCAATAAATACTTTCATTCTATAGTTGGAAAGATTGAAAATGGTATAATTGTATCACATCATATTGATTTTCTTTCCAACTCATTTGTTAAACAGATGTTCCAGATCAGATGTTAAAAAACATTGTGAGACAAACATTTTAAATCAGCATACTCATTAAACTTCTCCAAGAGTCCTAAAGTAGTCAGCCCAGCAAATCTATGATCTGTTGATGCTCTTCTAAAACGATGTATTTTAAAATCTGTATCTGTCTTTAAATGCTAGGGACTGCCACCATGCAGAGGAGTGAAAACTCAGTGTCAAAGGGGCAAATCAAGTTTTAAGGCAGTCTGATATGATGGGAGAATTCAGATGAGATAACAAGAACCAGTGAAAGACAGATGCATTCAAATGTATTCAAACAATAATTGCATGCCTTATTTTTAAATAGTGGAAAAGATGAATCACTGAAACGAGTAATCCAGAGAAGTAAATGGTAGATTCTCAGTATCTTGATACACTTAAAAAAAAAAAAGCTTAGCCAACTAGGAGTTCAGGAAAAAAAAAAAACAGAGACAAAAACTGATGCTGTAATACATTTAAGCTGAAATTTTCATGTATTAAGATAGAATTGATCCCCACTCTAATGCACCACTATGTGATGCAGTACTAAATGCAAGTCAACTTAAGCAAGCACGTGAACTTTTCACGTACACACAACTAGATTAGTTAGTGTGGTAATAATGTTCTTTAATAAACTTAAAATAACAATTTGCCAGCCCATTAACAGAACAAAAGCCCCTCAACTTAAATAGTACAGAAGGAAAATGTTGATTTTTTTTTTTTTTTAAGCAGAACACAGGATACCATGATACTGTCTCTTTTCTGCTGCACACAATTCAAAAATCGGTGACACATGATTCTTGCTATTATTTTCAAATTATTTCCAACCAGACTTCAGGTCATGTTACAACTCAGTGCTTTTGGGAAATCTACATCTAACCATTTACAGAGGCAAAATACCCATTTCCATTCTGTTTGGTAATTCATCAACCTTTATCCAAAATATGCTAAATGTTGAATGTTCATCTCCGAGGTCTGGATGCAGTTTGTCTAACTGCTCCAGCTTGGCTCTTGCTTCTTATCCCAACTCTCAGAGTATAAATATGGTCAACCACTTCTCCTCAAAGACTGTCACACACAGATTCTCCTAAGATTGAGAGTAATCATGGCTTTTTCTAGTCAACATCAATAAAAAGAATATGAGTTATTGGGTTATAATGTTATCCAATGTGACAGGGACCTCAAACTCTGCATCAATTTCAAATCCTTTTTTTAAAAAGTATTTGATCACAGGAGCTGTGATATCAGGAAAAAAAAAAAAAAAAGGACATTTGGAAAACTAATAAAAACATCCTTAAGCAAAACATAGACTACAGTACCAACCTTCCTAAAAACTGGAAATGGTAACAGCTATGCCCCTTCTTTTGGAGGTCAAAAATAAGCCTCACTAATGTTAACAATCAAACGCAAGCATGCAACTCCTTCTACCATGTTTAACAGCCCTCTTCCTCTGAGAGCACAACTCAGCCAAAGATCTGGGTTTTTACAGGCTACAGACTGAATTGCTTTGGGCACTTTACTGGGACAGAAGAAAAACCACACAAAACCTATAGCTTATTTACCAAGGAGCAGTGTAGAATCTAAGTCAAACAGTCTAGATAACGTACCACATTTGCACTCTGCAGACATCACTGGCTCCTGATCCAAAATGCTCTTACAAGTCCTAATCAACAAAGCCTCAAATGGACTAGGAACTGATTACCTTAGAAACTATCTATCCTCCACAATTCTCAGCAACAGCTGTTGTCAATTACAGCAGCATACCTACCAGTTTAAGACAAAACTCCTAAGGATGGAGCAGAAAGTAAACTTTCTAAGACTTTGTCAACAGAATTCCTGTCAGGGCAAAGTGTAAAACGGTTCTTTGCATAGCCCTTCCCCAGTGAAAAATGAAGTTATAAGATCAACAATAACCAGAGACAGCAAAGATGATCTCTACATTAGCATAAATCATAGGCAGGCAGAGAACGTGTAACATGTTTCCACCGAATCACATGTTTCTTGCCTGTTAATACAGGGTACCAAAGTCCAAAAAATGCAAGTGCTATTCAGATGCAAACAAAAGAGAACAGAACCATGTTTGAGTAAAGCCAACACCGTAACACAAAAAAGGAAAACCATGAGAGGAATGTTTTCACTTATATTTCTCAAAGGTAAGTGCCACTCTTGCAGGTGGCACAGTATTTTTAAGAAAAGCGACGAACCATTTCTGTGTGACAAGTGAGCATTGCTAGTATTGCAGCAGAAACTGAAAACTATTTGTAAAAAATGAAGTTTCTGGCTTTCGTCAGGTTTCTGAGAAGGCGAACTGAAGCAAAACGTAAAAGAATCTAATTGGTTTAATGAATCGTTAAACAAAGCTACCAGTACAAGCCTCATTTAGTCACCTTCCTATCCACAAAGCTGGAGAACAGACTCTTGTCTTCATCTCACCAACCACAGGACACCATTAGTATCTTTTGAAATGTTCTGTTTTCATAGGAGTTTACCGTATCCACAGTATCTAAATAATGAAGCCATCATAAAATCTAGAGGGGGAAAAAAAAAAACAACCCACAAACACCTTCTTCCCAGTATGCACTTATACATAAAAAAACTCACGCTCTCATGCTTTGTTATGAACTGAAGTTCATTGTGTAGGTTGACAGTTCATACAAGGGTAAGCTCCTGTTGTTGGCTCAGCAGCAGAGTTACCAATTTCAAGCAAGAAAATATACCAAAAGTTTAAAGGCTGTGTCTAATTCTGTTTACCTAACAGTCCCAGTGTATTACAAAACAACCTTAATTGTAACAACTCCAATAACTGCTACTATTACATATATACACTTGACTTTTAGGGTAACAGCATTTATGCTGTACACAGGCCCTATGTGTCAGTAAAAAAGAAGTTTGACAACTGGTAATTCACAATTGTGTTAACTCAGACAATTATTACATTTACAAAAAAAAAGAAGGACTGGTTTCAAAAATACTAATCATTATCATTCACAAACAATGTATTTTTCTTATTGCCCAGTTTTAGATCTTATGGTATTTCAACCTGCAAGCTGCAAATGTAACAGTGGATGATGATTCAGAGAGCGGTGGGATCTAGGATTAATTTAACTGAATGTTTCACGACCCTCAAATTCTTAAAAATATTTTCAATACTAACAATCAGCCCACATTTACTTGGAATACATTTTGGAAGCTTTAGTTTTCACAGAGGAGGTATTATCAGTAAATAGCTGAATTAGTGTGTGGCAAGTAACAGAACTGGCAAACAAAAACTTTAATGAAGTTTCATTGGACTGAAAAGAAATGCTTCTCTTATGTGGTGCTTTTTAACCAAGTTTCAGAGTGCTTTGTAAGGGAAGGTAAGCAGGATTACCAAGAGGAAAGCAGCGCGTGGATGCTATGGAGCTGAGTGGCCGAACTAGAAGAGTAGTTTTGTCTCCCAAGTCCCATCCCATTACATTTTGGAACACGATTCTTTCACATATATACCACTTGCACGCGTATATACCACTAGAGCAATGTTATGCCAATATCATGGAACAGCTATTTCTTAAAAGCAGACCATAAAGCCTCCAGGATGCATAACACCATAGGAGATATAGCTAAACTGAACTACTGATGGGTATGGTACAGCAATCTAAGAGTATAAAACTCTCAAACAGCTAAAATGTGCTAACTGCAACCCTTGCACTGAAATCCAAACGTGTACACCACTCGAACTACTGTAGCCTGAAGAAAAACAAGTGTGACAGTTAAACATCTACCACTGATGGCAATAAACTGGACAGACTGAGCAATAAACTCAGCACAGACTGAGTCAGATATGTGGGAACAGGGAGGAAAAGAGGCTCTGGGGCAGGAAAAGTGGAGGGAAACCAAGCTTCTTCTAAAAGCTCTTTTTCAAAAAACAAAAAAAAAATAATCATGAAGACCTTAACTTCCCTCTTCAGCCACCAGAANTCACCACCACCAACAACTGAAAAAAAAAAAAAAAAATTCCAGAGGGGGAAACCTTGTGACAAGTCTGCCTCCTTCTCCTCCCTCCCTGCTTTCACCTCCCAGAAACGAGGCTCTGGCTCCAGAGGTCCCTTGCCGGGGATCACCTGCCCTCAGCACGCCCCGGCCCCGGCCCCGGCCCCGGCCCCGGGCCGCCGCCCGCTCCGGCGG
>VZTL01064987.1:277-17758 GCA_013400535.1 Scopus umbretta | reverse complement strand
GTCTTCTCCCGCCGAGCCCCGGCGGGCAGCAGCAAAAGGGCTGTGGGACTCTTGGAAATGAGGAGGTTGTCCGTTCGCTCCGGGCCTTTTACTCTCTGAGGAAGCCCGGGGCGCTCTCCTTTACCCACAGCGTACGCGGAGTGTAGTTACCACTCAACGCAAGACGGGGGTGAGAGGGGGGAAGCAGCTTAGAATGAGGCAATTGAAAGTGAATCCGGTACGTTGCTCCCTGGAAGCGTCTGGCCGGCTTCAGGCCGCTGGGGAAACTTCCCTCGTGGAAGGTGGAAATGGTGGTGGTGTAAAACTGAACCGTGCCGGGCTGCCTTTGCTGGGCCCGGGCTGACCGGGCCTGTCCCCGGCCGAGTCCCTGGCTGGAGCCCTGGGTAGGCCGGAGGGCCGTGCCGCTATCCCGGCGGCGCTTGTCTTCGAAGAAATGGAGGAAACCACCTGAGCACGCTTTCCTCCA
Source organism: Scopus umbretta (assembly GCA_013400535.1). Classification (NCBI taxonomy): domain Eukaryota; kingdom Metazoa; phylum Chordata; class Aves; order Pelecaniformes; family Scopidae; genus Scopus; species Scopus umbretta. The sequence continues at coordinate 17,292 of VZTL01064987.1, read as the reverse complement.
AACCTGTGGCGGTTTAGCTGAGACAAAACATTTGAATGTGCGAGGCAGGCTCGGATCGCTGGCGCGTGTGTCGGATCAGCTTAATCAAAAAGATCCTCTTGAGTTTTGGGAAATCCAGTAAATCTGCCATTTGCTTGGCTTTGGCCCATTCTTCGTTTAAAAACCCTGAAGGAATGTCAACTATCGTAGAGGACCACCTAGTATTGGATAATTCGTTTTACTTGCAGGAAAAAGTGCAAGGTACATATTTATGCAACCGTTTGAAGATGAAGTGAAGTTCTATACATACTAGGTTGCTTTTTGTGACAATTGTATAATTTCTAATTATGCCCGATAATGTACTAGGTATCCAAGTTTTTCTTTGGGAACTCCAGTACAAGACAGAAAGGACAAACTGGAGTCATACTCACTCCATCAACTATACTAGCTGAAGCAGAACTATTATCTGAACCCAGGTTTTGGAAAAATGAGCCTAAAACTCAGAGCGTTTGACTATTAGATCATGTTTCAGGGCAACATAGGAAGAAAGATGATCAATCTGAGATATACCTAGAAACGTGAAACAGGAATAAAGCTTAGTATGTTTAGTAATGATTACATGATGAATGTATTGTATCTCATCTCTGAAGACATTTCTTACAGTTCCCCTGATTCCCAGAGAGGAACTTTTTTGCTTTATGGGCCATTTCAGGGCAAGATAATCAGCCCATCTCTGTGGTTTTGCCAAAGATACTTAGAGAGACAGTCTTAAGAGAGGAAGACTTAACTCTAGTCTACAGATGTTTTTCATTCCCAGATGTTTGGTTAAGAAAAGAGAGACCAGAGTAGGTTCCGGCCTGCTGATGATAGTGTTTTATAGCAATGCATTTAAATTTCTTGCAACAACAGAGCATTTAAATTAGAAAGAGCCATTTAAAGTTAAATGTTAGTAGACTCAAAAGAAAAAAATACAGGGAAAAAAAACCCCGAGAGACGTGAGAATTTCCTTGCATGTCCATATATGGGTTAATTTCAATCAGATCGTTTCATTTTCTGTTTCAAATCATGATTTTCTGTTTATCCTTACATTTATTTCGTGTTAGAGCAGATCTTGATATTAAAAAAGCCAAGCAGTCAAGCATATAATTGTTGTCTAGTATTACCAAGCTTTGAATACTTCGAACAGCTCAATGATGAAATGATAATTTTGATCAGTACAGGGCACAGCATTTGATTTAGAAATCATACAGCCATCTACAGTCAGTCTGCCTATATCACAGTGACCTGTCCACTATAAATACATGGAAGTAGGTATTTTCTGCTTTTGGAATACAGTGCATTTTAGATAAGAACACTTGCAAAAGTAGCATGTACTTCAGAGATGAAATGGCAATGTAAAGAATTGCGGCAGGTTGCTTGTTGAAAATATAGGTGTATACGCAGGATTCACTAAGTACATATTTTACTGAAAGTATCAAAACCTTTTTTTTCTATAAACCTGTAGATTTGTGCTACTGTTAAAAAAAGTGTGCACCTGCTTTTGGCACATACTCCCACTGTGTGCTCAAATCAGGCAATTGTGAGTTGTCTAAATAACTACTGGAAAAATTATACGAGCATAGGATATCTAACTGTGTGTGCACTTAGGGGATGTCTTAAAAGATTTGGCCTTCTCACTAGTCTCAATATGAAAATTTTCCCATGGAAAATAAAAGCTAGAACAAAAGCCAGCGGGAAAAACAACAGCAGAATCTGCCAAAAGTATTCTTTTTTTCATTGGCAATCAATTGTTAGGCTCATCGTAACACTTAAAATACCAATTTAAGCATGAATGGGGGTTCCAGCCCAAAATTAAAACATTGTAAGGGGATTAATCCTTTTTACTTGCACAACAATAAATGGAAAAATAAATTCCAAGTATTATTATTTTACAAGACTATGAGGGGTTAAGAACAAACTGCTTAGACCTTCTCAGCTTAAGTTCAAAATATGTCCTACTGCAGAGTCACAAGTAAAGCTGTGTAAGCTTTGTATAGGTGAAGAAAATAATGTTTGTAATTACATGTTCCTAATTTCTTATATTAGGTGTTGACTGAAATATTCTTACGGTTAGAAATATTTTTAAAATTTTGCTTGGCTGCACATTGGAGTTATGAAAAACCCTGGTTTATATTTAGTTGCATTATTATTTACGTTGTTCATTTAAATAGTGTAGTCTGTAATCTAGCTAAGTTTTATACAAGTTCTTAACATCTCAAATAAGTGATATCTATAGCAGAAAATGCATCCATTGCTTGCACACTTGTGGTAGAACCCAATATAAGAGTAAGAAAAGTGGAAGATACTGGCTTTCTGTATTCATTCCTTCCAGGTCTCACCTGGTAAATTATCTGGAAATACATTCTAGTTTCCAGTCCTTGGAGGGGGGGATGTCCAATTTGGTTATCAACTAGAGAGTAAAGGTATTACATGCGTATGAACTAGCTAGCCGGATTTCATCTATTTTGAAAGAGTATAGTATAGATTTGCCAGTTTAATGAAGTAAAAAACCTTGACTTTTTGGCTTAGTTAACTCGTGCAAGCAAACAGAATATAAAAATTTCCACGTATTTTTAATACATATTTTTGTGAATTACATACATGTGTTTTATCAAGTGCATATACATGTATGATTGTGTGCATATACAAATATATTTATATAAATATACTTGCACACATTAGTTGATTTTTAATTTGAAATAGTATCTTGTTTAGATTTCATATTTGATCTGTAATCCAGGAAATTTTGCAATCTCGGGCATGTGAAAAAAAAACTTGGGAAAGTTTTAGTGACTGCAGCTTCATCCATGAGTCAAAAGAAGTTCTACTCCTGTATCAACTGTTTTCCCATCATAGAGAAATGAAGAAATACTTGTAGAGCGCTTCTAGCGTTTCTAGGCCCTATAATGAGTATTCTATACACACCCATTAGGAGCAAATTTATATTGATTTTAAACTTGAGGAATTTTCTTCCAGTAGCATCTGTTTGACACCATTGTCAGCTTGCAGTTTCCATTGTAAATATTCACTTTTTTCACTCTCAAGTTCTGCTTTTGTACATATTTTAAAATGTTTAACATTCATAAGAAAAAAGTTAATTACAAGTTTTGTCTTGTCCTTTTCAGTCTCCATCTTCTTGTGGAAAAAAGTTTAAAAAAAAAAAAGTGAAATTTTCTGAAGGAATGAAGCAAAGTGGAGTGAGCAAGAGGAATAGAGACTGATGAACTACTGTTGGAAAGAATAAAAAGAACCAGGTTGTCCAGACTAGCTCAACTAAAATTTGCCACAGGTGAGACTCCCTCTGAAAGGTATAAAGAAAACAACCTCCTGGTCTTGAAACACACAGTCCGTCAGCAGAGAGTTGTATCAGCATAATCTGATGGACCACATAGCTGTTAGATCAGTGCCCAGAAAGATGGAGAAACTGGTTCGAGCGGAGCAAGGCTATACAAAGATGTAATGCAGAAGGGCAAAAAGAAAATAAATTGGATATCAGAAAAAGTTCCTGCTAAGAGTATCCAAAAACACACAGTGATTCCTGTGAATACAAGTGTCCAGGGCAACATTTCTGCATGCGGTGCCTTTGCTCCCAATTCAGGCAAAACCATCCATTGGCACTTAAGTTCCATTGATTTCAGCAGAGCTTAAGTGCTTTCCTGAATCGAGGCTAATTAAGTGCATCACATACAAATACTCGTGTGCATAAATTGTTTACAGGATTGGGGCTTTAGGGCTTGTCTAAACAGAGACACTCAGGAAAATTAATCCAAATTAACTAAAGGTATGAATTTAAAGTGGATTAGTTAAACCACATTAAACCCCAGTGTGGACTGGGGTTTAATGTGGTTTAACTAATCCACTTTAAATTCACTGTTTTAATTACTTTGGATTAACTTTCCTGAGTGTCCCTGTTTAAGCAAACCCTTAGTGTATTGAATAAAGTCCCCAAATGAGTCAAAATTAAAATAGACCCCAAACTAAATAAATAGCAATTCTGCATTGGCAAGGGATGAAATCTTTAATTTTTACAATTCCGGTGACTGTGTACCACCAATGTGCCGAGGAACAGCAGCAATGAGATCAAATTCCAGTCAGTGAACTTGACAATGGAACGAAGCTGTGAAACTCCAAGCTGTAGAGGAAAGGCTGGTCTGAGAAAAAATGAGAATAAAAAATAAATTTTCAAATCAATCATGTGTACTTCAGCAATATTAAACTGCAATTTAAAGATCAGATTTATTTCTGCTTAAGCTGGCAAGGCCAGTGAAAGTACTGTGGTTGCCAATACAGTCTGTGATGGCTAGCAAGGAAGCCAAAACTGGCAAGAGAAGTAAGATAAGCCTTATTTATGTAAATAAGAAACCATTTGTATTTAATAATAAGCTATTACTTCTGATTAGCCACTTAAATACGGTATATAAATAAAGTACTCAAATAGCAGTTGATATTACTATTTTGATAAATGAACGTTTGTGTTCTTTTGAAACTACAGTCTGATTCCCAGGGTAACATTCGCTTAGAGTTCCACTGGAAGTGGTGGGACTTCATTAGGCTTCGAACTGGGGGCCAGCACAGCAGCCAGACTCTTCAGGTGCATGAAAAATGTAACAAGGGACAAACAAGGGATTGCAAGCAATACAAATGAACTAACCGACTGTGGATTGATTTTGGTTTGGGTTTTTTTTTTTCCTTCAGTAAATAAATAAATAATAAACCATTGATAACTACTCAATTTGGCATGAAATATCAGATATTCATGGCCAGACACCCAGCTGGTGTAAGTGGGCAGATGGTCCTATCTTTACTTAGAAATGATAAGTTGGGGAAAAATTTTGTTTGATTTTTTTTTTTTTTTTAGTTTAAGCAAAATCTGTTCCTCTGCTGAAAGTGACAATTCTTTAAATAAAAATATTGTTGAAAAAGGTTAGTCTTTTTGTATTTAAGCTGTATAATTCAGTTTTGGTATTTCGAACTCGAAACTTGCTACGAGACTAATACTGTCTTTAGTTCCACTGTGAAAGTGCCTGCATCCTGACTGCTTTCCAGCCCTGGTTGGATACACATGCATGAGGTTAATGTCATAGCCACACTTTCATAAAATAAAAGTGCCTATGATAAAAGAGCCTTTACTCCTGATAGTAATACATGCTTAGTGTTTGGTAACCAGTGATCTTCACTGAAAGAGCAATTTTTAAGAATCCTTTGCCATGCCTATGTATTTCAAAATACTGTGAAGCAGTTTGGAAGCGACAAGGATGATGCTGTTCTGGTAGGCTTCCCCTGCTGCCCCCACTCCCCGCAGAGCGGCGCGGCCCTCTCGGGGCACGGCCTTCCTCTGCGGCATGACAGGTCTTCTGTCTTGCTGCTGACACCTGGTAAAGGGAAGGGACTAAAGCTAGTGAAGTGAAGAAAGAAGCAAGGGAAGAAGATGGGGAAGGAAGGCGACCGCACTGCAGGCGGGACGGGTGGGAGAGAGTCAGGGTATAGCGCCTGCCCATTCTCCAAAACTGAGAACAGAAGAGCAGCAAATTGAAAGTTTGAGTAACTTTACCTCTGACAGCCTTTTTAATCTTACTCTGCTGTCCAACTGCTTCAGTAATTTTTCTGCCTCTGTAGTTAGCTTTTTCCCCCTCTCAGTCCTTTTCCACATATAACTTTATGCTATTTTTTCTGAATATAACCCCAAATCTTAAAGCTGTTGTTCTTAAACACTAATGGACTGTGCCAATAATTACTTTATACTGTCCTTTGACTAACCTAGAACATAGTTAAGAATGTTCCCAGCTGTTCCGTTGTTGATGCAGAAGATTCCTTCAGCGTACACTGATCTGAGTAACTGGCTGTGCACACTGTTGCTAGTGTGCAGGTAGAGTATGGGTGGAGGTTAGGAGCAAGGGTACAGAAAAGAAAGGAAAAGAGAGTGTTCATTTTCACTTTGATTTTTTTATTTCCAGAATTGTATTTAATAAAAGAATATCCCCATGTACAGGTGAAAAAACACACATTGGCTTTCGTTTATGCTGAAAATGACTGTTCCCCTGGTAAGCTGAAAATGGTAGTTCTGATCCATGCCCTATTTTGGAGAACTCTGATTTATTGCCTAAAGGAATTTGAGGGCAAGAGCACCTCTTTCATTACACTGACTCCCACTTGTTTTCTACAACAATTAAGTGTAAGCCCTACAGCAGCACAACTGTTAAGATTTTATGGGTCTTAAAAGGGACACTGGCAATTTGAAATGAGTGAAATATCATACACTGAATAGTGACAGTTGTTTATGGCGCTGTTTTTCCATCTTGCAGCATTAAAAATGTGTTTTAAATTTTCTTTTTTCCTGATAACAGTGTTTGTGTGGGCCAGACGACAGTACAGTAATTGCCCTCTGGCTCTGCAAAATGTACACAAGATCTCTGCGCTCAAGCACAATCTTTTCTTCTCTGGTGATCTGATGTAGCAGCATGCCTCTTCACCAGAGGGGTGTCCTAGAAAAAGAAGGAACTCCCTCTCTAAGGTGTTTTCAAAATAATATTACTTTTTATTGCCACAATTTTCATTCAAGGATTTCACAAAAGCTTTAAATGTGTCAACGAATATTCAGATTAGCCCTAAAAAATATTTGTCAGTCATGAAGTGTGGGAAGGATGAATTCAGGAGGTCACAGCCACAAAGTCAGTCAAAACCAAAGAACGCTTCTGCTGAATTTATCATATCCGTTAACCTCATTATGATAGTGATTGTCTGGGGTGCATTTTAGTGTAATAACCGGTGAGAGATTGGGAAGGGATGAAGCAACTGTTTCCTCTAGAACACTTCATGCAGTGCTGCCAGGGGAAGATTGTCTTATTTCTGTTCTCTCTGTAATTCTTTTTTCCCCTTTGAGTGAACCGAGGCAACTGGCCCTCTTCCTCTCTGACTAAACTTCTGCAGCATTTGAGTGGGCCAGCAGAAGACAGTGGAAAAATTCGCTTTGCCAGTGTGAAGACAACTAAAGACAACTACCATGATTTGTCTCTATACTTTTGCCCTTTTTGAACAGTTTTTATTTTTTTCCTGTGGGGATTAGGTGCACCTGCAGGAGCGAAACTACGAGAAAATCTCAGGGCATTTATCTACACATAGTGGGGCAGGACACAAACAAGAAATAAACTGGAGAATATAAACCAGTTAGACTTACTCTGACTTGACTGTTATATTGGTCAAATACTGGAAGAGGTTGCTCAAAGAGGATCTCCATTCTTTGAGGTATGCGAGACTGAGCTGGACACAGCACAAGCAATTTGATCTCATTAGACCTGTTTGAGTAGGTGGTTGGACAAGACGGCCCCCAGAGGTCCCTTCCAACCTAAGTTATTCTATGAATGTATGGAATTACACATCTCTCTTCTTTTGATGTTTATAATGTGTTCTACAATTTTAGAAAAGTTTGTTTTCTGTGGGCATCTTGTAGAAGGTGTTGAAATGCGGAATCTCTTTAAATGTTCGTACATGCAGAAATTACTCTCCAGATTTCTTTCAGTCCCTTACAAATGGCTGTCTACCATTGAATTTGATATCTGAATTTAAAAGCCAGTTTCTTTTCCCAAATCTGAACTATATAGCGCTCTTCAAGAAGATCTAGAATTCTAAATACAGTTAAGATTTTGTTGTTTCCTTTTCTTTACAAGGATGAGTGTCTGATGACTTGCAAAGATCTGCAGTGAAGAATAGAAAAGGAAAGGTAGATGGCTTCTTTTAATCTTCCAAATTTTAGGAAAGTGAATGATCTTCTGTGAGTTTGCTAGGGGACCTCTGTAATTTCAGAGATGGGAAAACTGATCTCTAGCACCATCTCTGAACAAGAAGAGTGCTGAAACTTTAAAATTGTATATTTTATCTCAAGAATTCTTTAAGCTAGGATTTTGATAGGTATTTATGAGGACAAACCCAAACCAGTCCTCCAATTTTCTATTTAGTCTCAGCATGGACTGGGAAAAGGAAAATGGCTTTCCACTACCATCATGTCTTCTAAAATTGAAGTCAGCTAAAGCATGCAAAGGACGCACCTTCTCTTTCAAACAATTAATTTTCTCTTTCCTTGAACCCTTTTCCTTCCCTTCCCTTCCCTCTGACCAGAATCCCAATGTGCTGTAGATTCCTTCTTCCTTGGTGAGATTTGGTGTGGCAGAATTCTTTCATGAAGAAATGTTTGTGGTAGTCCTTGTCTCTTCATTCATGTAACATTGTCAGTCACTTGCCCATCATCACAAACTCTTCCAAATTGTACAGAACATAAATTTGTACTGTGATAAGATGCCCAAGCAAATGAAACAGATCCCTTGAGCGCACACACTCTTTTCTTTACCAAAAAAGTCTTTCTAATATCTTTAATTTGTTATAAAAGCATAAAGAACACAAGCCTATTTTTTGCTTTGCTATTCCTTTCTGAAATGCACTAATTCAGTGAACCCATTTTAAATTAAAATATTCTTGAGATCACAAGAAGTCAAACTACTAAACATTTAAACGATGTCTCTCAGTAGGAAAAGTCTTGTTGTGTCCTTTGTTAAATACTGACTTCAAACCATGATTTCTGCATTGAGTTTTATTAGCAGTCAGTAAGCAAATTTGAAGGGCCTGATCCTGCATTGCTGACACCATGCTGGATGAGGCAGAAATAAAACAGCACACTGGAAATTAGATTAAAGGCCAAGTCTGCAACTGTTATTGAAATCCAATAACTCAAACTGCAGTCTTACCAGCAGTTAATAGTCCCCATGGTGCTAAATAATCATAAAGCTTGAGGGTATCTACTGTTGTGCCAGCACAGCAATGAGATGTAACCATCCTTGCCCCAGGAGTTGTAAAACAAAAGCCATTCTACCATCAAAGGGCAAGTTTTCTTGAGGGGAGACTGATACCTGTGTAAAGAATTGGTAATGTCTTCTATGACCTTTTGAAATTCCTTTCCCTATCTTTACCAAGTCTACACGAAAACCTTGGAAAGGACAATCAGTTTCTCTTGCAAAAAATGCAAGTGTCAATCTGTAACATTAGCAACTGAAGTCAGGTAGTTCAAAGGCACCACACAAAGGACTTCTTTTTAGCTAGACAAGTGTAAATATATCCCTTTTAGTTCCTATCCTAATCTTGAACACGATTGCTTTCAACTTCCCCAGGCACAAGTTTTTTTTCATATTTCTTCAAAGGAAAATGAAAACAAGAGAAAGAAAGAACTTGAAGGTTTTAAACTTCATACAATGTGCTTGGTTTTCCTTGACTATCAATTTCATCCTGAGCAGAAGAACGTGAGTCAGTTGAAGTTGTGTATGAGACCAAGAGTCATGCAGAGACCAAGTGTCCTGTTCTTAGCATAAATCTTTATACAGGATGAAACAAAACTTCTTCAAGTAGCATCAGGGAGGGGTAGGGTGAGTTAAAACGAAGACACCTGAACATCCATATTCTTGCATTGTCGCTCTGTTCCCGAATAACAGATGCTAAATGGAGAGCAACTTCTTCACCAAGTGTGTTCCTTCTAGCAAAACAGAGTAAATGGGAACAATATGAAAATAACCAAATGCAGTTAGCCTTTGTTGGACTAACAGTCTTCGCCTGTGATATCAGGCAAATTCCAAGAATTTGCCACGGTAGAACACATGAATAAAACTGAACCTTTACTTACTGTGGTCACTGTAGATTCAACTACTAAGTTCAGCCAGAGGTGGTTTTACTCATGAATGCAGACAGATTCTTTGGGAGAGCTCTGATGAGGGTATCCCATCTAATAAATGTTTCTTTGAAACAAAAGTTGAGTTTGAAGACTTAATTCAATGAGGGCTTTCGCTTTCAAGAGCTGCCTTTTTAAGACACTATTTCAAACAAATCTATACAGCCTTGCCAATCATGCTGCTCATAGTCTTCCAGTAGCTACTGCAGCTACTGGTTATGGGAGAAGAAAATATTTTGGGCACAGCTAGTAGTAATGTTAAATACCTTGTTTGTTCCGGGGTAGGAGTCTTTTTTTATGGAATCCGTCCGATCTCCATGAATATTTTTTCACTACCTTGCTTATCGTGCTGACTAAACATTTAGGTATTGTCACAAATAAAAAAAAAAGGTGACAACTGAACAATCAGAAAGACCTTTTCCTCTGTTTCAAAATAGGAATGATTTCAGTAATGTAATGGGGAGTATTTAGCTCCATTCAAAAGAAAATGTAGAGGTCTGTGGCATGAAGAGGGCAAGTGCTTTAAATACAGCGCTAAAAAAACATCTTTGCCTGGTGTCACTGAGGTCTGACTGTTCCCAGCGTCTTTTGGACCATAGCCAACCTCTTTATTCCAATGTTAAGGAAAAGATAGGTAGGAGTCAAGTTTTTAATTTTTAGTCCTAAAATTTGGATATCATCTTCAGAAGTTTCAGATTTATGTAGTCACATAATATGCCCTGGAGATACCATGTACCTAATTCTTCTTGTTCATTATCACCCCTTGTTTTGTATAAATTGCTGTTATGTTGAGATTTCTCTTCCCCTTTTATTAAGGCAGTTAACCATTTACCAGTTTTATATGAATTATCATAGAAAAATTTATTTGCTCTATAAAAATAATTGGCTTCTTTAACAGCAATATTATTCAATAGTGCCTTAATCTGTAGCAATTCTACATAAGCTTTTTACTATGGGATTTTTGATGTTCTAATTTTTTATTGTTAGCTTTGCTAATAGCTCCAATTTTTCTTGCCTTTGGCATTTCCTAATTTCATGACATACACCTAAAATCCAGGTTCTAAAAGTCACTTTGAAAGCCTTCAGTACACTATGATGTGAAGCAGAGACCAAATTAAAATTTATATATTCCTTGATTTTCGTTTTAATGGCTATTAGAAATTCTTTATCCTTAAGTAATAGAGTATTGAATCTCCAATGCAAACCATTTTTATTCTCCTCTTTTCGAATTATCTCTATTATTTCACTGGTATATGATCAGATAAAAGGAATCCATGCACTTTAATTCTCAATTTACTCTCAAACAGCTTTTTGTCTCTGCAAAAAATGCCTTGTCTCATATAAGACTGATTTTCCACAGAAAAGAAGTCTGAACTTGCTTCACTGGGGTCAGTAGAGCTACTCACAGGTTCAGAAAATAAAGCTGCTTATCTTCATGTTTGTAAATGTAAGTCTTGCCGTAATTTATTTCCCCTATTATTTTAACAACAAAGTATCCACCTTCCATTCAACTTTCAGCTGAACTGAAGTAATTTTTCTTGCTGATTTTCTATTACATGTGCATAGGACAAACTGATGGGAAGATTCTGTCACCTTTTTTGTATCAAAATGCAAGCAGCAGAGCTCCTACAGAAGTAATTCTGAATGTCCACCATAGTCATACAGCCTAGTCTCTCGATGACAGCAAGCTCGTCAAGCAGCTGAGATTCTTTGCTGTATCTCCAAATGAAGGACATTAATATTGGAATTTGCTCTCTGCTTTTAAAAGAGATTTTGTACTTGCTGGTTTATATATATTTTAAAGAGGTGAAATGAGAATCTACTCCATTGTTGTATGAAACAGATTTATGCAGTGAGTGCCACTGATAATTGGTTGTAGATGAGTAAGATGCTTTTCCCTCCGTATAGAGCTCCTTTGTGAAATTTAGCTGAGGCAAAATGTAAACTATATTGTATTTTCTCATTTCATTTGGTATTTTTACCAAACAGTTTTGCTGTTTGAATTATTAGTATCGTCACTTTGTTCTCTTATTCTTTTGATGGCACAATTAAGTTTGTAATAAGTATTCAGATTATTACAAATATCAAAGCAGTGTGGGATGAATGTGGACAAATAAGCTGCATATGATAAAAATATAACCACTCTTAGGACTAAGGCATTTTTCATTTCAAAGGCTGCTTCTTAATATAGGACTTGGTCATTCTGATTTAAGTTTCACGTTTAAAGGTAAACTAACAAAATGTTTATTTTAATCAGCCTGTCCTGTGTAATCTGGTGGAAGAATAAACATCAGTTAAAAGGCTATCAGTCTGACAAAATGACTTATCTTAAATGTTAATTTGGAAAAAAAAAAAAAAAGCACTTCTTTCACTGTTGTTGGTTTGATTGAACTGATATTTCTCAGAGCGACCGAAAAAGAAGCTTTCCCAATATGTTTCAAGCTCATTTTTTGTCTTCTGAGTTGGTTCCCCTTCTGCCTCTTGCTATGCTGTTTACTGCCTCTCAACAGTGTCTTTTTGCCTGGAAGACAACAGTTATAACAATATGACGCAGGTATTTTTCCATAGAGAGCTGCCTGTTTCTTGGGGATTGTTTTAAAATTTTGAGGATGAATCCTGAACTGGCATAAATCTATACAGATAGATTTCTTGGCTTAAGTATTCATGCATTTTATAATTGGCACCTTCGGTTGTATCGCCCATTGAAAAATTGGTGTTCCCTGTTAGTGTCATTCTCCTCTTCCCAGTGGCAATCGTTGATAGAGAAGGAAGGGAACCTGTATGGGTATGTTGGCTGTAGTGGTGCAGAGCTGTGTCGGGCTGCTTTGTGATCTGATAAGGTTTCTAGCCCTCTTGTGCTTTGTACAGTATTTAAGGCTCCTGTCTCAGGCGTTTTCATCTAGGCTATAATGCATATAGGAATTTAGAAAACACACCCACATAATAATGACTTAAAGGAAACTAAACTCTGCACAAATTAATAAACTGCTATCAGCTTCTGTAGTTGTATTATTCAGCTGTGTTATTACATGCTGCCTAAGAGCTCTGCTTGTAGAACAGGATCGCTTTATGTTGGAAAGAGTCAAAATAAGATGGAGTACAAAAATACAAGATAAAGAAAATTACAATGAAATTGCTATCAGGTGCTTGGGTCGGTTGAGTGGCTATATGTGCAGGTTCCTACATGCTTGTTCATTTTGGACAAAGTCACATTAAAGGAATGGAAAGTGTCTTATTGACTTCAGTGGAATCTGGATCAGGTCCTCTGTGGGGAAAGCTAGATGCAGCCTCTTGTACAGAAGTTTTATAAAGCCACAGCCCTTTTGTTTTATCTTTCATCTGGAATCAGTGTACAGTAATAATACGTCTAAAAAGTAAAGTGAATGAACAGTGACAGAGGTGGCAATAAAATGTTCACTGTCGTTATTCCACCTGAAAATGCCGTCATTTGTGATAGTAGTGTAGGGTGACTACCCTTTAGTGAACACAGCATATATAGTGTAGATTGTTCCATACTTAAAAGTACATTTATTTAAGCTTGTCTCTTTGTGGCTAGGTACTATTCCATATTCTGTCTTCAGCTGTTAAGTGCTGGTGCACTGTGTCTGTGATTTATTGTTCTCATAATCAGTAATACGTCTCTTATGTATATGCTTTCTTTTTCTTAGCTATTGTCTCCGATGGTCATATTAAAAAATCTTTTCATGGTTTTGTGGCTTATTTTACTTTACTTTTTTATTGTGTCTGCATTTTACTTTTTTATACTCAAAATGTTTCCCTCTGCAATTTGTTTAAAACTTGAGATTAAACTGCATGAGGTGTAGAATGACACCTAAAAACCATAACATCCATTGGAATGACTTGAGTTCAGTGAGCGGAGAGAGGGAATGGAAAGCTAATTTACTGGCACAGGTCTCCCATGCTTGTTGTGAAGGCCACTAGAGTCAATGTTTACACCAGCTGCCCATGATCCTTTCCTCTGCAGGCAGCATCTCTTTACACATTTAACCATTAATGCGACTTTTTTTCAGTTGTGTGTGTTGACTCTGAGTAGTACCTGCTGCCTTGTTTGCTTAGCATAACAAACTCCTTATTCTACATCCATTTGCTGTGTTGTGGTCAAGAGGTCACACAGGGTTAACTGGGTGATCTACAGCATTGAGCCACAGTCTGCCTGTTTTGGCTTCCTGAGTTAGGGAGAGTTTCCCCCCAGCTCAGTAAAACAGCAAGTCTCTCATGAACAGAGTTTGTCCCTTCACAAAATATGGTCCTATGCAATTGGCTGCGTATTAGGTGTCCAGAAGATGTAAGTTCAGATGCTTTTACTGCACGGAGATAAATGCTGCCCTTTCATTACTGAAGCTTCCTCGCTCACTGCAACACCAATTGATTTCCGTTCGCAGAACAAACTCACCTAGGGGTGATGAGGTTATTGGGTGCCTTTTGCGCTGCTCTAGTTGAGAAGAGATTTTTTGGTGCATCTTTTCATTCTTTTCCTTTTTACACTACGGGGGACGATATGGCTCAGTGTGTTCATTGCCTGCCTGACTTCCCTCTGTTCTATGTACTGTGGTGTGTAATTAACAAGCAACGTGCCTTTTATACAAAGGAAAAGCAATAGGTGGACTACATGGCAATTTTCTAGTATGCAACTGTGTTTCCAGAGCTGTGCACATTGCTGCTGACACCTTTACAAATATAATAGTATGAATTTAACACACCGACAGAAATGCAAGGAAAAGGCAAAACCATGCTGGTTTCTTCAGTGCTAGAAAAACAACAAATTAAAATGTTTGGCAAACAGAGGACAAAATTCATAGGGAAAAGACTTGTACTTCCAAGCTTCTCAGGGTACATCAAGCAATAAAGATTAAGAATTTATAACAGCTTTGTGTTCCTATTGTTATTTTTATCCTTCTGTCTCCTTCCCCACCTCACTCCATTAACCTTGCTAGTGGAAGACACTACATTTTATAAAGTTATCAATAAAAAGTACTCCATGCACAAGGAATGGTAACAGAGTGTTCCTTTTGTGTGCAGAACATGTTGCATAATTGCATAAAATTGCACTGAGTTACTGTGAACTTCAATAAGGTCTTCAAATACTCTGCTAAAAATGTTTCTGTGAGAACGGTCAAGTTATTATGAGCTGTAGTGTTTAAAGGGCAAAGTTGAAATACTCTGCGTAGGTATATAAATTAGAATTTTATGAATAATGATTTTATTACTCATTAAAATGAGCAATAGCTAGTGTCATATGTGCTAAGCAGCAAGTAGCAAGCATTACAAGTTGCCATGTTTGGCAGTATGGAACCATACTTTTGCTTAACCTCACTGGAACACAGGTAGAAAAGTTTCTGCCCATTTTTAAACAGGGAAAAATACCTGCTAGAAATGGAGGATCAGACCGATCCATTTATCTATCGTGGGATCCATGAGCTACGAAACCATCCCTCCTGACAACTGCATGGCATCAGTACAACTGTATGTAGATAACAGAGAAAGACTCCCCCAAAAATACAGCTCTTTTCAAGTAAGCCATAATAGATTAATGGATTTTTTCTTTACTCATATTAATAGTTTGACTGATTACTTGCATGAGGGAGGTGGCCTGGGTTTGGCCCAACTAGGAGATGTTGTTTCTTAAAATTCCAACAATAACATTCCTACACATTATTCTACAGAGCTCTTGCCTGAGGGCCCAATCTTGTCATCCTTCCACACACAGCATTTCCATTGAAGTCAGGATCAAGAAAATTATAAACCATACAGCATAAAAAGATATGCTTGGTTCATTTGGCACTGGAAAGCTCTATGTTACAGGCCTTTGGGTGCCATTCCGTGATTTTGACTGAGGCAAAATGGGAAACAGGGGAAGGTTAATGTATGAGTATTATGAAAATTATAGTAAAGAGTATATAATTCTGGTTAGAATCAACCAGCATTGACCTGTAAATATTGGAATGCACCCCCCAAAATGAAACTATTCTTTGAAGATTAATACCAATTCTTATTTAATGACCTCATCCTCACCTCTTTCAGGCTAGCCAAGTAGTGTGGATGGCCAAGTAGCAGTGGATGCTTACAATCAACTGCACTTTGCAGGAAAGAAGCATGGTAGTGGTTCTTTCATAAACACCTCCAGCCATGGTTTCCCAAACTTCTGTCACCTTTGAATTGCACTTTTGAGAATGTGCTCCAGATGAAGCTGCCCTGAAAACCTTTAGCTTAACTGTGACTAGATACTGTGTCCACTTTGCATGAGACCACGTAATGCTTAGTCCCATGATCTGTTACTAGACACATAGATGAAGAACAAGTTGGTCTTGACCTACAAGCCTTAAATGGTTCTGAATGATGTGAGAAATTCTCTTTCCCCACCTGAGCTTGTCTGGGATGTATCACTTCTCCTTCCCCAAGTCCAGGTTCAGAAATTGTCAGGATCAAATGCAACGTGATTATTTCTTCCAGTCTTTTCTTGGAGTGTCAGTATGTGGCCTGAAAAAAAGGACAGATGAAACTGAAACATAAGAAATTACTTCATAACATTTTTTACTTATTTCTAAGAGGACCAAGAAAACTTTAGGCCTATAAATATATTGAAAAACCTTACAAGTGCCTAAATAGTCAGTTTGGGTTTTCCAGTTCTCTCAGTGGTTAGAAGTTTCTTAAATTCCTTTTTTAGTTTCATTCTCATTAGCTCTTCTATTTTATTTTTATTTTATATGTTAAGAAAAAATGTATGGCAAACAATGCCTCGAGCATTGCAGCACGGTTAGGAACAAGGTTTCTAAATGCCCCAGTTAATATACTGTATAATGTTGCATTCAGCAGCAACTCATCTGATTGAAATAATTTGACTGGAATTAAACTATTGCTACTAAAATTTATGTAAAACTAATGAAAAATTTATTGGTTTATAAAATCCTTGCTTTTATCCAGGACTAACAATTCCTATGCAACGCTAGTGATCCTCCCACAAATATTTGAGAGGAAATAAAATATAAGGGAGTTCATCAGTTCATATTCCCTGAGATCCTCACAGTTACTCTTCTTTGTGATCCAGTCTTAACTTTTTCATGACTTTAATCTTAAAAAATAGATTTTTAATTAAATTCAGAGCTATTATTCCCCTTTAGGGGAGGTGGGAAAAACAAATGCAACTCTGATGCAGGACCTCTGAGCATAACACTTTCCTTCTCTTTACAGTTCATTTTGGCATTTTTATATATCTTCTGCTAATAAAATGTAATGATTTTCATCTTTTACTTTGACATCTGAGTCTGTATCT
>VZTL01064978.1:267-18552 GCA_013400535.1 Scopus umbretta | reverse complement strand
AGAAGGCAAAAAGCAGAGCACATATTGAAACAGTGTTTGACTAGACACTGAAATTATACATAACATCAGCATCCTGGATTTGCTGTGTAGTGGAGTCAAGCGCAATAAAAGCCCTATTAAGATCTTAACTTCTTACTGGCAAAAGTCACCACAGGTAGAACCTAATGCTTCTAATGCAGTGACATAATTTTCATTCCAGCAGGTTATGGGCATTAACTATGCCATCTTCTTCTCCTGCTAGTCTTCAATTAATGTGGCTGAATTGCACAAGCACACAAATCACCCATTAAAGAAATTTTCATTGATAGCATTTGCTCACTGAGTGCAGCACATTAATTAGCCTTCTTTCTTTGCTAATTCATGCTCGCAGAAAGATTGGAAGAGTCACAGACATCTTGTGTTGGTCAGGAAATTGCATAGTAAGAAAGTTGAAGTGAGCAGGCCTGGTTTTAGATGTGTGACTCTAGTTAAACAATGCAATATTACTCTAAAATATGTGAAACTTAGCAGTGGTTGCTGTGACATCATGTGCCCATTAGAAATAGTTAATAACTCATGCAGTTGGCTTCTGTTTTCAGAGACCTACAAAAACAAGGAAAGAAGTTTCCTCTTTGATTTATTTTAGCAAGCAGAAGGATGCCAGGTGACTTGCAGTTTTCTTACCTGGGTTATCAGCACTCTGAGCCATGATCCTTAGCTGGGTTATCAGTACTCTCAGAATCATGACCCATACTACACGTGATAAACTTAATAGGTTCTGTGAACTTAACAGAATTTAATTAAATAAAGGAGAGACACAAATATTCACATAACCTGTCACTTGACACAGATGCTTTATCATGGATTTCAGCAACCAAAGTACAGATGGAAACATGCAGTAATATAATAAAGACATAAATAAACTACATCAATAGTTTTAAGTTCTTCTCACAACAGATTAGTATAGTTTGGGTCTATTTTCAAGATAAGAGCTTGTGAAATTGAGCCTACAGAAGACAACTCTCTGAACTTAAAAAGTTGACCCAAACTATTTTACCATGGTCTGTCCTGTACCCTGCAGGCAATTGATACAAGCTGGATGGCTTTTCTCATAGTGATGACTGCTGACTGCCCCTTATGTCTGCCTTCTCCCTTCATGAGTGTGTATGTTATAGGTATGACTCTAAGGCCAGTGGAGTTATTCGTGACTTCTTATCTCCAGCTTGGGGTTTCTCGTACAGTAAGGATCTTTACGTCCAATAGATTTTTGGAAATTAAAGGTCAGCAGTTAAAGTATGTTAATTATTTTGGTGTCATTTTTTTAAAATAGTTCTGATCATCTCTAAGTATTTCTCAAAATGCATGAATGAATATATCAGGTGAGATTACTATTAACTTTAAAGCTTACCTGAAACTGGTGAGAATCACCTGACATCAATATTTTATTTCATACAAAGGAAATTATTGTTCTTCTAGTTGATAGGAAACATGTGACATGCAATGAAAGATTTTCCTAAGGACAAGGTAGCTGTGTTGTGCTTTTGTCAGATTCACATTGTGGTATTTAAAAGCACTTCTGAAAATTACTGGCAATGAATTAAAGGTTTAATAGTATTATCCCTATGAGCCACGTAGCTGGGAATGCTGAGTTCTAGTCCTGGCCCACATGGTTGATTTGCTGTGTAGATTTGAGCAGCTTCTCTCAATTTTGTAAATTGGAGATAATGGCACTTAATGAACCTTACAGGAATGCTGAGAAATATTTGCAAAGCACTTTGAACATGACTACCATGATACAGGTTTTAAGTATCAATATGTATCACCACATTGGTGCAAGATTATGTGATATATAAACCCAGTATGAAAATACTTTAGAGTTCTCTAACGCTAGAGAAAGTCCACAGAGTGGGTCTCCTGGCTTGGCCTAGAAGGGCTGCAAATACAGGGGCACCCCACATACAAAGACTGTAGCCCTTGATTCTCTTTAAAATGAGCCTGCCTCTCTTGCCTACCATCCCCGGTTGGATCTCTTCTTTTCCAATCTCTTTTCTAGGTAAAATAGAAAATCCAGCAATTATTCAGCTTCTCAGCCTAGCTTTGGAGTGAGATTAAGGGCTTGATTCATCCCAGTATCCACTCCTGTTGAAATCTTATGACCATAACACTTCAGAGACTGGATGATACTTTAAAGTAGAAAACTGTGAATATGTGCTGGGATTTTCTTTAGGTATTTGTACATGCATAATTAAAGACTTGTTTTCTTCTTGGGAATTAGGACTTAAATTGTAAGAGAATTTATCTAGAGTGACATGCAAAAGAGTTAGAAAATTACAATTTTAGAAGTTTTCCAGCCAATTGATTTTCAGTTACAGGGTCAGTTGGTATACATCTCTTATGCTTTATTTTTTTAGAAAAAAATTAGAAAAATACTTTAATTGATGGATCACGTGTTTTGAGCACTCAGTGGTAATTAAAGCAGACTTTACATCTAGGATGAGTCAAAAACTTTTGTCCTGTGTCAACCATAGTGATCATGTAACTAATGATAGGTGGATGTGTTTAACATCACGTTTTCCTTACTGCAAGTAGCTGATTGTATTTCAAATATCTTACCAGGTTCTGTAGCCTGTTTTATTGACTAAGGCTGTTGAGGAGAGCAGTTTGGCCAATAATTTTATGGTGACCATTTCTGATATCTAGGTACTGAATGGATGTCAGGTACAGTAATGAAGACTGATTCCTGAGCCTGGACACTTGGAGTTTAGAAATTTTCTTCTTATTTAACATACCTGTGATCTGACACAGATTTCTGAAGTAAACAATGCAATTTAGATGTTTTATTTGCAAAATAAATGAAAGTCTTGGATAGGGCTTGGTTTGGAGTGATGTGAGGTACTGACAGCCCAGAGAATTTTTTTAGGCCCATTTCTGAATCCATAGATGAGCATCGGTAATAAGAGTCTGTACACTGAGAGGAGAATACTGGAAAAGCAGAAGCAAGAGAGACTTTATGTGATGCCTTCTGCTGACTCACTCCATTCCCCCAATTTTCCTTTTAAAAAATATAGTCTAACAGAAGAAGTAAGAGTTGTTTGGCAGATGTGAAATTACAGATTACCCTAAAGGGTTATGAAGAGGCATCTGCAAGTATACTAAGGCATCTGCAAAATACTAAGTTAGTGGTGTGGGATACCATAGAAAAGACACAGAAGCAAGTTTCTGCAGCCCTGGAACATCAGAAAGCAGGAATATGATGAACAGGGTCAGTTACAAGAGCATGAGGCAGGCCTCAGTAGAGGAATATAGAGGACCACTGAGACAATAAGAGGGTATCAGAAAGCAAAATGCAAGTAGAATGAGTATGTGCAGGCTGGCAAGAAAGTATAAAGAGCTCATTTTTCTACATCCTTAGGAACAGGAATGCAAATAATCTTGAATGATGTGGTTGGAAGATTATTTGGGCAGTGACAGCAGTTAAGTGTACTTGGCTTAAATTCAGCAGGACCAAGCTCACTTATCCTCCCAATCCTGCCTAACTTTAGATCTTGAAATTAAGATTTTTTTGTTTTTCAGTGGTGGTGTTTACTCTTCTCATGTGTTAGAGATCTTTCACCCATTTTGTATCTCCAATGTTTTCTTATGTTATAAGCTCGTGGTACATTATAATCAGGCATCTCCTTTTGTTTTGAACAAGTAAAGAGTGCTGCTCCATTGCAACTCTGGGTTTGGCCAGTGCAGTACAGCAAGTTGTTTAGGCTTTTAATTTCTATAGGCTCAACTTTAATTTCAATTTAAGAATTTGAATCTGACTAAAGTTAGAAGTCTAAATGCTTTGCTGATTCTGAGCTTTAAGAACTAGCAAAATAATAAAACATACGACCTACTCTAATTCATACATTGCCTTTGCATTTTTAATACTCTAAAAAAATGAAACAAATACATAAAATATTTCCGATTTAAAAAAAAAACAATGTAAATTATTTGTACATGACCTCCCACTTTGAATACTGTATATTGACAACAGATTTACCTTTTTTTTTAGTGACCTGACATTATGTTCTCACTTGATTCAGCAGTGTTAATTCACCTAATAAATTCTAGTTTCCCATGAAGCAGACTGCTTAAAAATCAGAGCTGATTTAATACACTCAGATTTGGGTGAAAGTTAAAGCTGGGTTTTTTCTTACATTTGCTTGCCTGAGGTCCTGTGAGCAGTAATGGTCTTTGACTTCTGTAAGAAAAGTGAAACATAAAAGTTACTAGCAAGTCAGGGAGTCAAAAGTATTCAAAACCAAATGGAAAACCACTTCCCACTGTTACAACGTCTGGGATCAGCACTCAGCCCAAATTCTTGCTTTCAAGATTCTGTTGAATACAAGCTGGAACTCCATCCAAAAAAAATGCTTCCAGTTAGAAGCTCTAAGGGTTGAAATGGCTAAATGCTGGCATTTAGCTGGCATCCTGAAGGAGATGATGTTGAGGACTAGGAGCCTGGGAACTAGCTGTACTCGCATTCTGCAATGCAACCTTGTGTGGCAGTTTCTTCCTTTCCCCTCTTCCTTTCCTTACTGTAGAATTCAACATTTTGTGAGCATAAACCCTCGTATTTGTACTCTGACATATGCAGCTCTACATACCGCAGAAGGAAACTGCTCAGTGACAGATCTTTTCGTAAGTGCCTTAAAACAGCTCTAACTAAACTGTTCCTCATGGGAGTACGAGGCTCACAATCTTTTCTCCTTCTTCTCCTACTGCCAGCTTCAGCCTTCAACAGCCAATTGAGTTCATCACTCTGAGCTTCCCCCCCACTCCAGTAGTGTACTTCACTGTATAAATGCCTGTATTTCTATGCTGTGTGCATGCAGCACAAAGATGTGCTGTGGCTTTAATCTCCCTTGTTAGTCCAAGCACCATGCAACAAGACTGGCAGTGCTGTAGCTTCTCTCTGGGATCAAAACAGTCCAGATCAGGGAGCTGGTCAGTAGTTACAGGCTTGTGAGAGAATGTAAATCTCCTCAGATTCTGCAGGAAATGGGGGATAAAGCCTTTTCTCTCCTGAAGCCCTGAGTGGGCTCAGTGACAGACTTTCTCTTTTCTTAAACATTATTTCCTGATATGAAGCAGGTTCAGGTGTTGCAGACCGATTACCTAAACTTCACTGGCCTGAATCAAAGTGGAATAGTTTCAGTTATGGCCTAAATCAAATAAAGGTGAACCCAGAAGTTGCTTGATGCCTCACCTTTCATTAATAATGTAGCCTAAAATACAAGCCACAGTAAAAGGCTGGTTTGAGTCTTTTTGTTGGCATCAATTAAATCCTTCTCCACTAGACTATAGATCTCTTGTGGCCTTTTAGGATGATAAATTTGTGTTTGATTTTAAGTTTGTGTTTAATGATGACTGTTTTGCTTAATAGCGATTAAGATAGTTAGATCGTGTTTTTGTATTTAGGATTAACAGATTAAGAAGCAAACGCAAATCTGATGTGTTCCGTTTGAAAATATCAGTGTACAACAAGTGGCAATTATATCAAACAAGTCTGGATTTTCCTCATGTGTATCTGCACAATTGTCCATGAGGTAGCTTGAAAGTTACATCATTGGAGCTGAAAAGAAATTGTGGTGAGAGAAAGAGCAG
Organism: Scopus umbretta; assembly: GCA_013400535.1. Taxonomy (NCBI): domain Eukaryota; kingdom Metazoa; phylum Chordata; class Aves; order Pelecaniformes; family Scopidae; genus Scopus; species Scopus umbretta. Next base: position 12,936 of record VZTL01064978.1, on the reverse strand, counting down.
AATTTTTGCCAACTTTAATAACTGTCAGTTTGTTTGAATTGTAGGCACTTTTCCTGTCTCTCTTCTAAATATATGTGCCCTGGCGTTCCAGCAGTTATGAGTACATTGTTGGCCAATATAAATGCTTTCTATGCTCATACTACAGCAGCAACTAATGTATCTGCCTCAGATCGGTTTGCAGCTACTAACTTTGGGGTAAGTAGACTTACTTTTTTAATAGAATACTAATCCTCATAATTATTTTTTCCTAATATATGATACCATATTAACTTCTAAATTCAAACTTTTTTTAAAAGTTGGTCATTTTAAAGAATAAGAGTGCTATTAGATTTTGAAAATTTTACTCCTGAGTCTTTACAGTCAGTCACTAAAAAAGCAGGGGAAGATGCTGTTCAGTTCCTTATATAGTGATATGTAAAGCATATAGGGTAGAAAGCACTGGCACACGCGCATAGTATCAACATCTTCAACAATCAGTTTTTCCTTTTATTGCAGTGGGGCTTGAAACTACTAACTGCACTAGACTAAGTATCGGTTGCAATTGCTTTCTTGGGCTGCGTGTTGCCAGTGAACTCACACTAACCTAATGGATCTAGCCATAAATACTGTTGTTCTCGCAAGAGTCTATAATGATGGACTCTTATTTCTGCCAAAATAATGGTGCATAGTCCAACTTACAAATTTCAGGATTTTCACGACAATATTATGAAAATATACATTTGGACTAGTAAACAAAGAAGGACTTAATTCTGATTTTGCTTTTATCTTCCTATCAGAAGTCAGGAACACAATTATCAGACTATGCTCAGTAAAGTAATGCAATCCATGCCTGGAAAAAAGTGGAAATGTTTCGTTTTGTAAAGGAAATTTGCTCTGGATGCTACAACAAATTTTGATTTGTAGCAAACAGTGTATTAAATACAGAATTCCTACATAATTTTTTTCATACAGGGTCTCAAATAGTTGAGACTAAATATTAGTTTGCACTTCATGTGCAAGTGCCTTTGAGATAGAACTTACATATATAAAACTCACCTTGTGTAGTACTAGTAACAAAAATTGATTTTTCCTGTTAGGGCTGAATCCTGAATGTTCTTAGGATCTGATGTTACTGCTTATGGCCATAAATAGTCAACAGTTAGTTCTAAATACTAACTGTTCTAAAGTAGTACTAACATTAATGTATCTTCAAGTTTAAGGGATGTCATAACTCTTGTAAAAAAAAAAAATCCATTAAGCCATTGATTTCAGGTCCATTCAGTAATTTTTTAGAGATATATATTTATCCTAAATATTAATTTATTTTTCTTTTAAATGTTAAGTCTGGTAGAGTACTTACATATAAATGTACTGGGTCTTTAGTCTGGAGACAGCATGTTCTTGAACTGGAACTTTATCTCCTGCTGCTAGAGGTTTGCTTTGAAAGAGGAATACTAACAGTGCTCCATTACTATAAATTAAAAAAGTTTTCTAGATGAAAAACACTATCAGAATATTTATGATTTAATTATTGTATTACCATGATAGCACAACATTATTCTGTCTTTATTCAGGTTTTCTCTTACAAGCTAATTGATGGTTTATTATGGAATGACTCTATATCTTTTGTTGAAACAAGGCTACTCTTTCAATGTTCAAGCTCTATTAGACTTTTGAGTTTAATCCAGCTTTTGAAATTTAGAATGTTTTTGCTGAATCTTCTATTTTTTTTTCCATTTTTCTGATGATCAGAACTACTTTTATCCTCACATTGGACAAAGATTAAGTCCTCTCTCTAATGTTAATGCCAGTTTACTTTTGACACAAATTACAATCCAATTCATAGTTCAATAGATGGATGGAATGACAGTAGTAAGCATCACTAAGAGATTTGGAGCTCTTTCTTCAAACAATTGACTTATAGGCAAAATATTAGTTTCTTTTTCTCTCTTGGGTCAAAAAGCATTTGTTAGTGGATAGCCTCACATCATTAATCAAAAAGAACATTTCAAATTCAAGTCCTCAGGCTACAGCTGGGAAGGATTTAGCTGACTGAATATTTCAGTACAGATTTATAAAATGACAAAAAAAGTTCCCTTTTGATTGATTCTTTAAGGGAACTGTCCCAAATTACTGCTTTTGGTGTAGGTTAGTGCTCCACTGATGAGAGACAGTGCACAAAGAACTTTATTTTCATATTGCTGCCGATCATATTTCAGGGATGGCGTGGATACAATCGTGCATTCTGAGAGCTGTCAGATCTTGCTATTTCCACAAGCCTGCTGCTTTCACGTAGCCTGGCAAGGATTTCTGCAGTATTTTGTGCAGTGGACTATGGAATATGTTCTAACATGAAGATTGGTAATTAGAAGCTCTCGTTAGTATCACTTGAGAATGGCACAACTCAGTTGGATATCTCACAGCAAAATGTTTTCACTGCACCTTCATCTGCCAAGATAATGTTAGTCTCCACATTTGAAAGGGAAAACTATAACTGCAGAGTATTACTTAGCTTGTTCTTACAAAAGCCACTGTTTCTGAAGTATAATTTTCAGTCATACTTTTACATCAAATTCTGCTGTAGATGAGCATAATTTCTTACACGTTAAAGGGAAGGGGGAAGTTTTCTTCAAGAGTGTAAGCAATTACCAGGCAAATATAAAAATCTAACAAGCTTATCTGTTTTAATAAGCCTTGCTAACTGTCCTGGTTTCAGCTTAATTCAGAGTTCATTTTCTTCCTAGTAGCTGCTGTAGTGCTGTGTTTTGGACTTAGTATGAGAACAATGCTGATAACACGCTCATGTTTTTAGCGTCCCATGCTCTGCCAGGGGCACAAGAAGCTGGGAGGGAATGCAGGCAGGACAGCTGACCCAAACTGGCCACAGGGCTATTCCATATCACCTGACGTCACGCTCAGTATAGAAACTGGGGGAGTTGGCCGGGGGGCAGCGACTGCTGCTCAGGGGTGGGCTGGGCATTGGTCAGTGGGTGGTGAGCAACTGCATTGTGCATCACTTGTTTTGTATAGTCTTTTATCATTATTATTACTATTATTTTCTCTTTCTCTGCTGTCCTATTAAACTGCCTTTATCTCAACTCACAGGTTTTAGGGGTTTTTTTGGTTCTCTCCCCCATCCCACCGGGGCAGGGGGAGGGTGAGCGAGTGGCTGTGTGGTGCTTAGTTGCCGATCGGGGTTAAACCGCAACACTAACATAACTTAAAACTTTGGACTTTATACTGAATTGATGCTGTTATTGCATTTTCGGTCAGTGACATCAGGCAATGTGTTTCAATTCCTAGATATTTTGAGTTATTTAACAATGCATCAGTCATTAAGAAAGGAAAACACTGCATAGGAGAGTATGTCACCTCACTAATGCATTGCACAGCTGCACAATATTGAATGCATACCAGGTAAATCACAATATAGGATAAAAAGGGAAAATTAGGTGATGAAAGATACTTTGCCTGGCCTTGAAACACAGCTATCTCAGACCAGCACTTTTATATGAAACAGTAGAAAACAATCTATTTTTCAAATAAGTTAAGAATGGAAAACAGCTTTCTAAAAACCCACCAATTACAGGAACCTGCAAATTTTTATGCAACATATTCTTGTTTTCTTTTTACAGAGAGAAAAGTTCATAAAACTCCTGGATCAATTGCACAATTCTCTGAGGATTGATTTATCTAAATACAGGGTATGTGCAATGTATTTTATGTAGAGGAAAACTCAACAGTTTTTTTGTTTAAATATCCTTGTGCACTTTATCTGCTTAAAGAAGTTTTAGAGATTAATCCCTCTTGTGGCAAAGAAGTTGAAAATATTGGGACATGAAACACCAAATCCTTTAGAACAAAAACTTACAGAATTTAAGCAGTTTAAGAACAATATTTTTCCAATTTGGAAAAAGTTATTCTTTTCTTTCCTATAGCTAAGAATGAACCAATAGATGAGCAGAAATTCAAGAAAGAGTAGGAGTCAACAACTTTGGTTAAATTAATCCATAACTTGATTTAGCTAATTCATCTGGGACTTACCTTCACTGATTCATGTAGTATAAATTGCAGTTACTGCTGTATTTATTCTGAGAAGCTGACATCTTTGCTACAACGTCCATGCTAAGATCCTAGGAATGTTGAAAGAGACTTGACTCCTCATTTTTCTACATGATAGGAATTCCAGTTTCATTTCTGCCTCATGGAAGCTCTTTCCACTGAGGTATGTTCTAAACCCAGCCTTTCAGGAAAGAAGCATGCACTGAATATCTGCCAGTTATCATACCGTTCTGAACTCACTCTCCTTTTCCATTCCACTAGATCATGAATGATACATGAGCAATTAGGGCTCCATCAGCTATGGCTCTCCTTTCAGCTTCTCGGAATGGCAGCCTCCAATTCAGGGATTTCTATGTTCATCCATCCTGCTTTCTAAAACTGAAGGGAAAGGGAATATTTAAAAGAACCTCAAGTCATGAGAGGTAGTGGAAGTTGCACATATTCAGTTTGTAAGACCATCTCCTTCATGCGGCAGATATGTTCATCCTAGGAACTTTTAATTTTGAAGAATGTTATCCAGATAATATTGGATCATGAGGATATTTGGCTGATGTTTCATAAGTGTGAAGCCATTTAAATAACACTACTTCCTATCAGTCTTCTTGTTAACCTAGAGATCACAGCAAAAATTTCATATATGATTTCTTCATTAAGCATACTACTGCATTTATGCCTAGAAGTGATTTATGTACCATAGAGAACCCAGAAATTATTTTCATTAGCAACATTTTTTTGTCTCCTTGTAGTATTTTTTCACTCCATTAATGTTTTGAAAATATCACAGTATTTTAAATCATTCATAATACAAGTACAGGAGCATTATAAGAAGCGTTCCTATCCATGTCAAAGGGATACTCATCACTGACTTCCTCACAGGCAGAATTCAGGTAACATGTGAACATTCTTAATCCTTCCAAGAAGCATCTTTGTTTTCCTAGAGGGTTTTTTTTCCTGGCTGTTCAAGGATCTTACCTGTAACTTCAATTTCACATGATTCCTCTCTTCCTGATTCACCAGGATAATTTTCCTGCCAGCAATTCTGAAAGACTCCAAGATCTGAAATCAACTGTGGACCTGCTTACCAGCATTACTTTTTTTCGAATGAAGGTATTGTCCTTTATTTGCACAGTGACTCTAAAGAAAATACTGTTGCCTTTTATTTTTCCAGGAAAACCATACTCTATTTAATACTTGTAATAAATTCATCTCCTTCAGTTTTAAATTAAATCTCTCCACTTACTAAAGATCATTGAAGTAATCTTATTCATACTTTTTATTAACAATGTGGTAAATGCCATTATCTTTGAAAAATAAACAACTAAATTTTCCTTTTTTAACAATTATTTGTACATCTCCTGAAGGAAATGAAAAATTTACCTTTTTAATTAGGTTAAAGTCAAGTCACATAAAGCAAACTCAGCTGAACTCCTTAGGAACATGTGCCACACAGAATAATGTTTTCCTAGTAGTATCATAATATTGCATGTCAAATAGCAAAATAGTTTGGATAACTCTACTTGCTTTAGTTGCTCCAGATGTTGATATCTAGATGGTCAAGTTCTGCAATATTTTTAGAATGAAATGGTACACGTATTACTGGACAAAAACACAGAAACACAAACCAACATTTGTCCCAATAGCATGTGATTTGACCATGTTAGGCACTACATAAAGAGAATTAAAATAATCCACTAAGTTGAAGTTGAGGTTAATGTATCCTAAAGTGGAGTGAAAAGCTGAACCCTTTGCTTTAAAAAATGAAGAGCTATCTGGCTGATATTCTTATTCAAAGGCAGGCACATAATTATATGGTTTAATTATTTCCTAAATAATGGGAAATACTTTAGGTGTAAACCCTTGGGCACATATATGCTTCTTTCATCATATGAACAATTTCATTCAAACAAGACTTAGTGATAGAATCCACTTGCTTAACTGAAGTATGTCTTTTAATGCATCTTTAAACTAAGATCACCTTAAGTCAACGCAATTTTAAATATTTTTATCTTTATATTTCAACATTTTTCATCCTGTATTACAGAACTACATTCATTGCAACACTTGGAATTTTTGTGTTCAATCTAATTCTGACATTCTACCATTTATGAAATATTTTATTAGGTCCTTGAATTGCAGAGCCCACCTCGAGCCAGTACTGTGGTGAAAGACTGTGTAAGAGCCTGCCTGGACTCAACCTATAAATACATTTTTGACAATTGCTATGATCTCTACTCCCAGTTAGTAGACCAGGTAAGGCCAATATGAGCTTGTTTTGTGCTATTTCTCATTCATTATTGTTAGCTTACCATAAGTAAATACAAAGCATTCCAGTGTTCCTTCATATCAAAGCAAAGTTAATTTCACTTTATTTATGTGAGAAAGAGCAATATATTATAAATAAACCCACAGATGGCTATGAACTCTAAAATGTTTAACAAGATGAGTTTCAAAATCAACGTGTTAATTCATAACTTAGTCATCCCATTGGACATGACTGTAAAATTGTCCAGTGGCTTTAGGGAAGAAGACATTAGATTGATTACTGTTCATTTCAGATCTGTAATTGGAAAATAATTTTTAAAATTCTAATGTTTCACTTCAGTAGCTTTAGAAAAGAAACATTAGAATTTGGTGGAAATTATATACTATCTTTCCAGCCTTATATTTTAACACCTATACATACTTGGATCCAAGCTTTAGCAACTGCTTCAAGAAAGCAGAGGATAATTCTATAAAATTTCTTAATATTAGTCAGGCTGAACTGTCAATGCAAAATAATTATAGCATTTGTTGTATTCCAAATGTTATGCAAAAGCCTTGAGAATGCTTTTTTTTTCCCCCCCACTCTAGAATATGACCAGAGTTTATTCTACAAGTAATGCTAAAATTAAGAATTTTGAATCTGCAAAATTATACAACTGCCTTAAAGGAGCATCACTGCTTTATCACATTAAGTCTTGTGCCTTACTTTTGCCTTCTGGGTACTACACTGGAAAATTGGTATTTCAGTGACTATTCCTGCCTTGAAAAGGATTAATTAAGTTGTTTGGCAAATGCACATTTGCTGTGTAGTATATAATAGATGAGAACATTCATACAACTTGATATAAGACATCAAATTTTCTCTGAAAGCACATTTCACTTGAATCCAAAATATTAATTCCTGTATTTCAGGAGAGGCAGTACATACTATATATTCAACTTTTCTGAAATGAGAATTTGTTCTCTAATATTGGATTCCTGTCATATGAGAAAACCTGTCTCTAGCTCCCAAGCTTTGAAAGTAAGAATTTCTCACCAGCAGCCATAGGCACCCCACACTCCGAGCATTCATATATGTGTTTATGCTCCACAAGATTATATTGCAAGCTGAGTAGCAGTATAAATTAGTAGAAGGATCAGCTTCAGACATCACATCTATTTGCCTCATAAACTGCTGTTTTCTTGCTATCATTTAGTCTCCAGCAATTTGATCTTGTCTGTTAAATGTAAAATAGCTCTTGCTAGACTGGGTATCACATAAGTCTGCAGAGTTTATCAGCAGATGCTAGCCATTTTAGGAAACAGTTAAAAGTGAAGTAATCTTACTCCAGCAAAGCATTGTGATACCTGCAAAAGCTTATCTGTATGTAAAAAATTTCACTACTTTTTTCTGTGAATTCATAAAATATTTTAGCCTGTCTATTTTAGTAGATGGTTTAAAAATGCAGGGATATTATCACCTTTCTGTTTGGTAGAGAATGTAGAACAAGTTTAAAGTGACACTTCTCTCCAAAACTTTTTTTTTTTTTTTAAGCAGAAGGATGAGCAATGTAATTACATTATTTTTCTCTTGCACAACTCAGTGCTAGAGCAATATGAAGTCCTGAAATTTAAACAAAAAAAAAAAAAACACCAACACAAAATCCACAAATATTCACTCAGCTGGAAAACTGAGTTAACTGCATTTCACTGTTTCTATATATGCCTCTTCTATTCTTTCAGCAAGATTTCCAGGAACTGAGTTTGTATGTAGAAACTTTAAGCAGACAAGTATCTATAGAGTTACGAACAGTAGCAAGTACAATAAATTTTAGTGAAAATGTGCAAAAACAAAAAGTTAAAATTAAGATAAATAGACCACATTCAAAATAACTCATTGCTAACAGTAATCAAACAACAAACACATATAATCTTAACTGTAAAACTTCCTGTTTCACAGCAGGTGAGAGGCAATTCTGAGAAATGAAATCTAACTAATCTTGCTTTAATAGAGAGATGAATAAAATGATTCAAATTACTATCTATATTTTGTATAAACTCTAGAGTTGTACAAGAAGACTTCCTTCTGCATTATCCTCTTAAAGTTTGCTACCAATATAATTGCACATGCATTTAATTTTAGGAACAGCTAAGTATACAGCTTGTTGGAACCGATACCTCTGGAGGTTTTCCAGTCAATCCAGGTGCACTGCAGACTGGCTTGTGGTATCATTGTTATAATATTGAAGCAGTAACCAATACTGTAATTACATTTGCACTAGCTTTGTGTCCAAACGCCTTAGTCGGATTACACCAGATTCTAGTCGGATTACATCAGATTCCACCCTTAGGCCTTCTTCATTAACCATTCCTCTTATCTCTGCTTGCCTCCCCATCAGATGAGGCCTCCTCTTCTCAGAGGGAGGAAAGGAGTTCATCCTAGCATGGTGGTGCAGCACAGGAGGTTCATGTTTTAGCTGCACAGCTGAGATTTGAGCTGTGGGTAGTGAGAATTGAAATCAATGAACCCCAAAGCAACAGGAAACAGTTCTTATGTAGGTCACCACCTGCTCTTACTCAGGGGAAAGATTGGCAGCTGTTGTCTTGCCAAGGCCCACTGCAGGCTCAGGGTTTTACCATGGTTCATTTCTTGCCTGAATCATATTGTGGATTGTGTTATTAAAAAGTGGAACCTAGACAGTCTACTTAAACAGTAGTATTCGCATCTAGCCAGAAGTGGTAGGTTCCTGCACATTATATATACTATCTCTGTGTGTAACTCATGTTAACCACCTTCTGCATTTGCTTTTGTCTACAACCTAAAATTCTCAAAGATGCCTGCCACAGTATGTCTAGAAAATATGTTTAATGGCTGTAATTGTCTATTTTGGGGGGAAAATGGAACAATGAATGATGAAATTGAGGGTGCTCAAGTTGGAGTTTGGGGAAATTTATTATTGTAAGACGAGTAACAAGTAAATCACAAAATATGCTCAGTAGTCCCTGGTTTCTCTTTTTATTACTCTCTGCCTTCTTGTCAGAGAAACAATCACCGCTATAAAGCAAATATCTTGCAGCAAAATATCACCCCTGGGGAACAGCAATATTTCCTGGGGTGAAGCATGGTAAATGCCAACAGTGTGCAAAAATGTCATACTACAGTTTCATACCAGAATACAAAGAACAGCTGATGACAAAAAACAAATGAGTACTACAGATAGTAAAACATGACATCTTGACAGTCTTACTGTCATGTATATTACTGTCCTTATTAGTTGAGAAAAAAGCACTCTGATGAGCAACTACCTAATTCCTTATGCAGCAGATGTAGTATTTTCTCTTTTTAATTAACACTGATCAGAGTGACAAGCTAGCTGCTTTATGTTGAAAAAAATAATGCCTTGAAAAAGTAGCTTAGGAAGCATTTTGATAACTTTCTGACTCAATTTACAAATATGTCACTGTTTATGTTTTCTTATGAAATCTTGAAATTTCAAATATTTTGAAATCTTGACTGATGCTCACAATGACTGAAGTCCCTTCAGTAATTCTTTTTGCAGTCTTTTCCACTGAGTGAAATCAATAAGATGCAAATCAAACTTGCTGTTCTCTGAAGAGCTCTTCATCAGTACAAATCATTTCATGACCGATAGCATCAGTATACTGGATAAAAACACTGGGATGCTCTATATTTGATGCCTGGTCAGCAGAATGGGATTGAAATTCTACCTGATTTTGGAGACCTTTTCTTTGTCTGTTACTCAGCTCTCTGTATTGTCCCAGTGAAGCATGGTGCAGAAGACAGGGAGCTAGCAACAAATTAGCAAATTCTGGAGCTAGGTGTTACACAGCTGTAGTAGCACAGTGCTCTTCCCTTGTGATTTGTTTCTGCTTAGAGGTATAGCACCTTCAGCCAGGTTGATAATGTACTAATAATATGCTAGCTTTTGGGAATGGGAGTTTCTGTATTAACAAGATGCTGTAGACTAGCATGTGGATGGATCTATGCTTTGAGAGCTGGCTCAGTTTTGCTGTTTTCATCTGTGAGTCCCTGGTCACTTCTCCAGTTGGCATTTTGCAACCCAAGCCACTTAGTTGCTTTTGAAAGTGTACGTCTTTTTCTTTAGTAGAAATTACAAAAAATTGGTAGATTATTAATTTCTTCTAGAAATACTATGAGAATTGAATCATGAAGCATGTGATCTGTGATCTCCAAACACATTCAAAAGTATGAAGCGGGAAATAAAGTTGTGCAGTAGTGAAAGCTGTTTACCCCAGGGAGTCCTATTTTTCAGGCATGCAAATTTCAGTGTCAAGTAACACTTGTTGTGAGGCACTTTGTTGTATTTACATACTGCTTATAGATGTGCTGAAGAGGTTCTTACTTCTTCAAATCTGGCATGCAGAGGATACTCAAAGACCTCTCCTATCGTTGTAGCGTTGTGTTTGATGGGTATCATGTTAGCCACAGTAACAGAAAAACCTATGATAAAGTACTTTAGAACAGCAGAAGGATGCATTTTTGCTGTGATATTTCAAACTCCATTCTGAGACTTCTCTATCAGAGAAAGACCAATTCTTACAGATAAAATTGCTTGTTAGAAGCTTGTCTGAGAACACTGGTTAGGAAGTCAAGAGAACAGCTCATCATCCAGTGGCAGCAGAGATCTGGTAAAAGAGAAAGAAGGACAAGCCATAGACTTGCAACCTTGACATAAGGAAGGGTAGTAGTATTGTCATCAGAAGAGATGAACAAACAAACTGGTTTGTTATCCAAAGCCTTACACTCTTCAACTGTTTATGTTAGTTCTAGGGGTGTAGCACTGAACTGTTGTCAGTTAATGTTACATCTCCAAGAATCCAAATATTTGTCAGTGCTGAAATCTGAATGCTGGTAAAGGCTGATTATTAATTAAGAACAATGAGCAAAATTGTTCTGAACTTTACTGAGGCCTTAAATACAGATTATCTCATAAACAACAAAAGTCTAATCAATATTAATTTTTTTAAGATTGCAGGTAATTCACAATCCAGCCCCTTTAGTTGTGAACATACTCCATGTTTTTAAGTATTTCAGATGATAGCTCTTTGTAATCAGTTTGCTTTGATTATTTATCGATCATCATTATTTAATTATTTATACTATGTGATTGGGCTATCCTAATATTCCCAGGAAACAATATAAGCTTGAGTAGAATGCCCAGGATTCAGATTCCTGTGTTATTGAGCCCTGTAGTAATGAGGGTATGAAAGTTGAACATTTGTATGCAGTTGCTTCAAGTCCAATTTGTGTCTGAATAATGGCACAAGCAATTGCACAATGAAATCTGACCGTCCATAATACAACTCCAAACTGATTATCAGTAAAAATTGACTTGGAATTGAATGAAACACTGACAATTCTGAGAAATGTGAACACACAGATTTCTGCATCTAAGTTTGTGAAGTTCTTCCGGTAGGTAGATGATTATGGTGTAATTAGTAGTACAGTAATCACTGGACAGGCATCAATTCAGGTATGCAAAACCATCTGGCATCTTGATTACATACTTGAGCTGAGGCCAAAGTACTTCAGCTCTTCTATCTAGATTAACATGGCCATGCATGTACTTATCCATGCTGTAAACAGACTTTTATTTCCAAATAAAATATGCTAATAGTGAATGACCTCACTACTGCATTTCAGTTCTGTCCTCCCTCTGTTTCACCTCATGTTTCTAATCACACTGTGGACAAAAGATTAAGAGCCATGCCACATCAGACAAAAGATTTATCTGGCTCAGCATCCTGTCTCTGATTGTGAGCAAAGCAGACATCTTAAGAAACTTCCAGCTAAGGAAAATCTTTGTAAACTATATAAACTTTAGCTCATATACTAATTCCTTTAATGGAACTCATTCTGTATCTTTCATAAACCTTGCTGTCCTTTTCTGAGCATTTTCCAGTTCTGCTGTATTATTTTCAGGATGAGGAGAAGGAGATGGGCAGAGAACAGATTTGTACACAACATTCAAAATATGATCACCCCATGGAGAGAGGAAGTAGAGTAAGGATGTTCTTTGTTGTGTGATCTGTTCTGATAATTCTTCACGGTTGATTTTCTCTGTTTGCTGCTTTATCAGTGCACTGATGTTTTCATGGAAATATCTATAATAACCTTAAGATGTCTCTCCTGTGGCAATGATGATTTTCAGCGAAATATGCAGGAGACAATGTGTGGGGGACATACAGTGATCTTGACTGCTGTGGTCTTAGATTTGGAAACAGCTTTGTGAGATGGTGTTAGAGAGAACTACCCTTCTGCCCATTGGGTCAGAAAACTTCCGATTTACCTTGCTGGAGCTGTACATGACTGGCCTAAACCATCATTGTTTCTTCTTTCTTTAG
>VZTL01064964.1:13578-58159 GCA_013400535.1 Scopus umbretta | reverse complement strand
AACAAGAAAAAAACAAAACAAAAAATCTGAAACCATTATGCGACTTCATAAATCCAAATACACACAGATCTTTCACTTCTAAGTGCAGCTCTGATAACCTCATTAAAGGAAAGCAGAGAGTTCAGAAAAGAACAAGAAGAATCATCAGGAATATAGAAAATGTCCAAAGGGGAGAGAGTTCAACTCTTCAACTAGTCTTTCCCAGCAAAGGATAGTTACACCCCTGTCTATAACGTAACAAATGGTGAGGTAAAGGTGATGACGAGTCACCTGCTCACTACTTGTCACTTAGAAACATCTGGTAAACATTTCAAGCAGAATGTTTAAAAACCCATAAAGAACTCCTGCCGCATAACAAAAAGTGCAAGCCTTTGCTCGAGAGGCGGTAGAAGTCAAGAGTATAAATGGGACCATTGGAGCCAAAAATAGTTCATGGTCCAGTAACGACTGGTTAAGAACAGACAAGATGCAGCCTACTGTAAGGAAGTTCTCTAATGACAGACCTGTTGCAGAAGGATGTGCATCAGGGAAGGTCCCTCAATATAGCTCCTGTCTCCTATTCCCTCTACTAGCATTTACAATTGACCACTGGTAGGAAGAGAATATTCAGTCATTTGACTTTGCTTAATCTGGAGACATTAGCAAAAATCATAATGAGCATTTCCCCACCCTGCCCAGCATTCTGGGGATGAGAGGAAGAAAAATCCTTACTCTCAAAGTAGCTGTTCCTAGAGGCAAAGGGTATTCATCTTTTCAAGAGTTTAAACCTCATGTCTTCAGTGCTCCATTTTGCTTTCTCCATCTCTTATGCATAACCAGTCAGCCTGCATTTCCACCTCTGGCAACCATTAGCAGTTTTGCAGGTACAGGAATTTGGAGCAGAAGGTTTCACAAGAGAGAAGATACATCAAAATCATTCCTTGACCCAAAGGAAATTATAGCCTTCAACTAAGCTGCATGGGCCCATACTCCAGTTACAAGCCAAAGCATTCAGAATGTGAAGAATGGAAGTAAGCTGACTGAAAAAGGAGGTTTAACAAGGAACTGTGCACATGTAGGTAGTTTTGACTAGACTATGAAATTAATACTGCAAGGTTTACATTTTGTTAAACTGTCCTCAAGAAAAACACCTGGATATAGAAACTATTTTCTGACATGGGAATCTTACTGCTATTGCTGCCACAGCAGAATCTGGAAAGATACACTATGACATGCTGCCATATGGTCATATTTACTTAGTTGCCCAGTTCCATATATTTTCTTCTCCAACACAAGAGCAGCTTGTGTTGTGCAAAAAACCCCCGCATTAAATGAAAAGGTATTTTTCTAGGTATAATGCATAATTTAAAAGTCTGTTAGCCAACACATAAATATCACCGTTTACTTATTTGACTGATAACTCCTTTACCTTGCATAGAAACAGAATGTGAGTAGTTACCCAAAGACATAATATGTTTTGCATTATAAAAAAAATATTTTAGAAGTCTGTATATGCAATAACAGTCACATTAAGTGTACTAATAGCACATTCATACATTTGACACACTGGTATTCACTGTTAATATGTACAGAGTACATGGGTTATACTTAAGAATATTTCCTGCTGGGTACCAGTAGTATATCACTTGAATGATTTCTATGCAATTATTTTGAGTCTGCTGTCTTAAAAACAGTTTAGCTAATGTTCAATAAAAAGCAAACAACTGAAAACACACCTCCTTATCTGACCCAGTGTATCACACCAGCACAATTCTTTTCCTTTTATCACCAGGATCAACACTGAGTTTATTGGCAGATATCTCCATTACAAAGGGGAAGACACCTTCAATGTCAGACACCTCATTCTTTGGTACTCTCTCCCACAGTTTCATGTACTCTTGCTCTCTACTACCTCTGCAGAAAACTCTAATCTTGTTCAGTCAGCAGAGGAAATGTGAAAATCTTACGCAAGTAAGAATTTTGGTCACTTTATTTATTCCACATTCAGCAGCTTGATATAATGAACCTTTATCATTCCTTCTAAAGATGCCTTTTCCCAGCATAAACACTGAGCAACATAAAAGTGTTTATGTCAGGCTAATGCATTACTGGCTGTAGTCTATATCTCTTTCTTTCTCTTTTTCAGTGCCAGTCTTGTTTATCCTCATACAGCATCACTCTAGCCCTTTCTCTACCACAACTGTTTTTCCTAGACTGTTAGTTGCCCCCATCTGGGTCTGTTATTGGCTCTATTCCAAGTTCAAAAACCTTGGAGAGTTACAGGCAAGATTTCCAATTGGAAGCCCATTGTGTAATCATTGTATGATTTTGGAAGTATCAGCTGTATAGAGTGTGCCAAAGCCTCTACTCCTTGCAGCCTCACTTTTTTTAAGCCTCCTTTGGTTTAGATGCATAAGGTGGCTTTTTTTTTTTTTTTAAATAAAGATCATTTTTTAGGTGATGAATAATATTATATGCTCACATTGCAGGTTGTTTCCCTGCCCCTACTTATGCCAAAGATATCAGAATGCATTACAAACTGTAAAACTGAGGCAGGAGTCTAATTCAATACACAGGAAAGTAATAATGCCTTGGGATCAACAAGGAACTGCTGCTTACACACTTGAGTTGGATAAGAAATTTATTCTTACTCCTCTTCCCACCACCCACAAATAACATACACATATTATCAGAGATATGAAAATCTGTTTGAGACCACTAATTAAAGTAGTACTTTGCACAAACAGATTCTCCTTTACCAGATGGTTTACACTAACATTCACTAATAGCAACCTGTTTGAGGAGCTTATGTTCAGTTAGATTGGAGGAGGCCAGTAACAGCACAGCTAGGTTGGCAATTAATTTCATTAGAAAGATTCTGTGTCAGTTTTGCCCAGGAACTCTGTAGCTTTTACAAATTACTTTACTCTATGCAGATCTCACTTCTGCAGTGCAACATTCCTCACAATGTTTCTGTAGCAAAACTGTATTTTTTGGCTGTTAAGATGAAGTCTTAAATGCAGTCTTATCAGTGCACGTATTAATGCAAGTCCTTGAGAAGTCACCTCATAGTATGTTTACCTCAGTCTTCCATTTATTATCAAGGTAGAACTATCTACCTATCAAAAGTTTTGAACCACTATACTATAGCAGAGTTCAGTCAATGTATCAAAACTTTTACCATAAATACTGTTTCTATAAGCAGGGTAATGGTTTATCTCAAGTGTCAAAGCTCACCAAATGATTTTCAGCAACAGTTCTTTGTCTCTCCTGTTCCTTATTACATCACCACTCAGACAGGAAGTTGGAGGAATGTATTTTCTATGAAAAATATTTTAATTCAAGAAATAGGGAAAACAACACAGCACTGGCCATTTGTCAGAAGACCTAAGGCAACATACACATTTAAGCATGAAATGCAATCCCTTCCCGAGCAAATACAAAGTATCATCATGTAAAACCTAGAAGCTGTTTGCTAAACAGGACAATATACAAGTGATCAGATTGTACATACACATTTTGGATATGAGCACTAGCCACTAAAATCCCTACCTACTCAAAAAAGGGACCCCCTCCAAAAAAAAAAAAAAAAAAAAAAACCCACAAAAAAAACCCCACTCCAAGCCAAAACCTAAACCCACACATTTTATGTTTCTTAATGCCCAAGAACCATACAAACCCAAGGTCTTGCCCCTTGCTCAGCTCCTCTCAGTCACCTGATGCCTTTCGGCCATCTTCCCATGCTCTTTGTGGTGGGATTTCTCATTACTGATCTTCATTTAAAATTACTCTAGCTTCTGAATACCATCTTACATCCACCCACACAAGAGCAGACCAAGTGAATCGTTCTTCCTCCCACGCCACAGAGAAGACAAACCTGAGGTCACAACCGGTTGTTCCTTGTTCCTCAGAGTCTGTATCCACAGGCAGAATACTCAAATCTCTCTGTACCAATCATGCTTCTCCAAACTGGTTTAATATTAAAAGTCCCTACTTTATTGAAATCAACTTAAATAGGCATGTACCTTGAATGTACTCTGACAGAAAGGTACTGAAAGACGACATTGTCCGAGATCTTCTTGTGCTCACTGTGAAGACTTTATTGTGTGTACAGTATGAATAGAAGAGAACCTCTCCACCAAGACTAGTGCTGGAGCCAAGAGATTTAAACTCGCATCACTACTCCTGAGAAACAGAGGTTCTTTGCAAGAATAATGTACAGAGGTAAAGTCTATGGACAGGTTATTTTATTTCTTTAAAAAGGAAAAGCATGGCATTATTGAGCTTGTCACTTTGAGTCATTATGTAATGTGTGCATTTTTAAAAATAATTGCCTGCATTATGAAGTTTGTGACATCATGAAAGATTCTTTAAAGTACTGTTTAAACTGTCCCAGTTATATATGTGAAAAGAAACTATAAAAGTCAGAATGAAAGAACAATTCTTAAATTAGTACAAGGGCAGAGCAACAGCTTTTTTAAAAAATGGCTTTTATGCTGAACATGTTTGCAGTTTTCAAATTTATGGGTGTAGCTGTCAACATGTATATTCACTTTTAGAATACCGTCCTGGCTTAATGAGGTCTCCTGGAATGATTTCGTTTAATAAAAAGTTAACATGCTTACATATCTGGTTTCCACCTTTCTACTTTTTGGGTTTTTTTTTAAGTATCTACACTAATCCTTAGCAGAGAGATCACAGCAAAGTCTACTTTAAAACTTCACAGCGCATTCAACTACTTCAACACTTCTAAGTCAGGCAGCTTCCAGTGAAACTTTCCAGTAACAACTGTTATAGCTAACCCTTAACAATCATAGACCTATATCTTCAGCATAAGAAATCTAAGCCAGAAAAAAGTCATAGACAATTGCATTTTAGTTACAACTACATGTCATCAACAAATGATGCCACATTACTAAACAGAAGCAAAACTTCTTACTAGTCTCTCCATCTTTGGTAAAGCCTCGTAACAGCAGCACATACTGTGCATCTACCTCACTTATTTCTGTCTTACCATCTCTCTGCTTGTCTCCAGTTTATGCTGTTGTTTCTGTTAGGCAGAGTATAAAATTAGATTCAGAAAACAAACACATACAGCCCTCAGAACAAAACTTCCCCTGCAACATCAGGCTACTGAAGGACAAGTTCAGAGTTATTTGGTAAAAATACTGGTATTTCACCAGTATTCATCAGAATTGCTTCATGAGACTCCAGGGGTGACCGACAGAGTTGGCGACAATTTTCAAATTCATACACATCCCTGCAAGAATGCCTCATAATCATGGGTCAAACAATTAAGACTTCCCACCCACCCCAAGCAGCTGAAGTAGTTCCTCTTCTCCAGCTTCTTCCCTTCCATTTCACCTTCTCATTCACTCTTCCACTTTTCAGTGTTTTTCAGGTTGCAACTGCCACAGTTCTTTAGCTTTTACTTGGAAATCATTTCCTCCAACCTCTTCATCATCACAGTTCTCTTCTTAGGAGCTCTCTGTTTGTTTCACTTTCTTCTCTTGAGTCACCCACAACCAGTCTGATATGCTTTAAAGGCAAATTAGTCCACTATAAATATGTTCAGTTACCTCAAACATGATTTCTTTGTCTGTACAACCTAGCATAGCAGGTTTTCTCCACCACCACATTTCTTTGTGAGGAGTCTGCATAACATTAAATACATTTTTTTTTCTTACTGTTATGACTTCAAAAGCATCCTGAACAGTATGTGTGCATTAATCCATTCAGTATCACACTTTCAGCACTAATCAACTGTAGATACAGAACCAATGCTGCTTCCAGATTAAATCAAAAATCTTGTTAAAAAAAAGCCTGCAAACCAACAATGCTTTTCATATAGCAAAGAGGGTATTTTCCTCTTTGCTGTAGAATAAGTTCCAAGAAGATAAATAACTGACCAAAAAAATTTTCAAAGAGAAAGATTAATTTCTTCAAGCAATAAAAATATCATCTAGAAATAATTATATACAGAGGAAAAGAAAAGTTGAAAGCCTAGAAGAATGTCAGTAGTTCGCGCAGCTCCTTGGATCAACACGATTGCAAAAGCGTGTCCATTCTTCCCTGTGTCTCTAAATTCATGCCAAGTGATATGGCCTTATTTCAAGTGGAAGTAGGAACAGAAGTGGAACACACATTCCTGCAGACAAAGGAGCATTTCACTTCATCACTGAACAACCTAGAATTTGTTTGCTACAAACCCCCACTACCTTAAGCAAAGGGGTAATACAATTCAGCTGTACTTCTTTGCCTTGGGGAGGCCCTTTTAAGGGCCACCTGTACCACTGATACTCTTTGAATTAGTGTTTGCTAGAAATAGAAACAATTAGATCATTCCCATAATGCTTTTTAGTTCCCAACTCTATGCTGAGAAATGAGAAACTTTTTCTTCAAAAGTATCATACATCTTACACTTTCACAAGGCCAAGGCCACTTCAAATATAGATTTCTACTGCAAATCCTTTCTTGTAAAGGCGTCTTTGTGGGGTTTTGTGTGTTTTTTCTTAAACACACAATACAGGATAAGTGCAAATAGCATTATCAAAGTACAACTACTAAAGAGGCAAAACATTCCTAATTTTTAGTTCAACTTCATATACTGCTCTTCATTTACCTCAAAAATAGAGATGAATATTGTTCAGTCACAGTGAACCCAGTGACCACAGCCCATCATTAAATATAATATCAGCTACAATTTCCACTTCAGCACCAATTGAAGTATCACCTTATTACACTTTATGAATTTCCACAAGCCCTCCAAGTTATTTTTGACGTCTTTCACTATGATCCTGCCAACACTCACATGCATTATCTTAAGCATACTGAAATCCATAGCATTATGCACAGCACACAAACAAGCACAGGCATCACTTCAGAAATGAGGACTTCATTAATTGCTCAGTACAGAAGCAAGCCCCTTCAGATGTGATGAGTACAGGTTGGGGGGTGGTGGTGGTGGTAAATCACTCCAATAGCATACCTATTGTTGTTCCAAGTGTTAGTATCTCTTTTAAAATTCCTTCCTTACCCTTCCACCCTCCTACACATATCACCTCCTTTACATTCTCCTTAAATGCCTAAAAATAACTAACTATGCATATGGTCTGAGCACCACAGCCCTATACCATGTAACTGGGGAGAAAGTATTTTAGTTTGAATAGCTGACCTCACATCCATCATCAGAAGAGATTTTTTTCATGAGGTTTTTTTACCCAGAACTTAAACATTTAGCATAGGCTGTAGATTTAGCAATTGCAGAGTTCCACACAGTTTCACAGAATAAGTTTTTTGGTTAAAAAAATACCACAACAAAGTAAAAATAATCAAACAAACCCCCCCACCCCAATGCATGTGAAAACTTTATGCATTTTCTTTCTCCAACCTGCATCTTCTTGCATTATAAAGAGATTTGAAATTATGTATTTCCTTCCCCTCAGTTTCAGGATTCTCCCACCCCCCCATTAAAAAGTTTTCACTAACATTAAAAACCCCATCTAAACTTATGATCCTTCTTGGGATCACATCAACCTACCCCACATTTCGGAGTGCAAAACTAAGGACTCATTCTTTTGTTCGCTTTCAGCCAGAAGGAGAAAAGCAGGAAGCACCTCATTCAATGTCCTCTCAATTTTCCTACTAACTTGCTCACTCTAGTTAATTCCCTTTCCTCTGCTCCTTCTCTTTCCCTAAGTAGGTAGCTAGCATAATAGAAGGGGAAGCTGAAACACATTTGTGAAAAGCAGTGTTTCAACTTAGCTCAGAGCAAGAAAGCAAGAATAGCAAGTTGTACATCCCGAGTCAATACATCTCCAGAAAACTAGAGGAATACTTCCAGGACTGTGCTCTGCTAAGGAATTTCCTAGATCGCAGTCTAATTTCACATCATCAGAGAGGCATGTATATTATTTTGGATAAAGAACAATCATTTTTACTTACACTTACCTTCCACAGCAAGGTCCTAGCCATGCAAATTCAGTGGTGATAGCAATACAAACACAATCCTTGGATCTCACTCTAGAAAAGGTTGTACTCCAGTTCTGCTGCCTACTATGACCAGAACTAGAAACATACACTGCATGTAACTGAAGCCTAAAGAATACTACATAGAACTCAGTATTTGCAAATAAAGATGCTTTAATTTATAAACAGGAAAAAAAAAATGGCAACACAACAGGTACCTGACAACCTCCCCTCATGTTTTCCCCTCCCCACCTTAAGTCCCCAATGTTAAAAAAAATAAACAATTTCACTCACTGGTCATGCTGACTACCTCCAAGCACACACCTACCAGTCAAACCCAGAGCACACTTATTTATTAAGGGCAACTCATTAACTCTGACAATCTCCAGCTGGTGGGGCTCATCAGCCTCACCTGAGGGATGACTCCTCCCTTTCCAGGAGGCAAAGAGCACAGTAGCAGCTCCTGGGCTGCTCACCTCCTCCTTTGCACAGGCCAGCACTTTCCTTCAAGCCTTCTCCACAGCAACTCGATCCCACGGGGTGCCTGGGGCCATTGGCCATGGTCTTCAGCAGCACTGCACCAGGCACGCTGGAAGGAGAGGGAGAGAAAATTGAGCTTCAGCTCTCTCTGCTGCAAAGCACAGTGCCTGAGGGGTGCTGCTTACCACCTACCCTACCTGCCCTGCTTGGCACCGGTGCAGTGGGAAGGCAGCACACAGCTCATCCCCAAGCCTCCCCCGCAACCCCAGCCTGTTCCAGCTCCCAGTGCGTAGCCAGGTCTTGTCCCCTTCTGTACCCTCCCACACAGAGGCATTACAGAACACCCAGTGCATTACACATGCTCACATACAAGCAGATGCCAAAAGTTGTGCCACACCACAAGTGTTGGCTAGCAGCAGCCACATGGTCTCCCTCCACAGTGTGCCTTTGCTCTCCAGGCTGCTCTGATGCTGCCACGAGAGTTTGCTTCTCTCAGGGAGGTGGAAAGCAAAAAGCCAGGCCCTGGGACCACCTCTCCACTCCACATCCCTTGATGGGCAATAAAGTAATTTATTTTCTTTCCCCCGTGGGAGGGGAGGAGAGGCCCGTCTTCTCCAGAGCCAGCTCTGCAGATTCAACAGCGCCAGGCAGCTCCAGAGGGTCCCACCTGCCCCCACTCCCAAATCTGCCTAACTGCTGCCTTGGGCACAGCTGTGAGGATACGGGCTCTTCTCACCACCCACCTCACATGCACGCACACTACCTCGAAAAACTGGTGTGGGGGACAGCCCCTCTCCCAGAAACTTTGCTTGGCATTTGCCACACTGCCCAGCAGTTCCCCGGTGGCATTAACGTACCCAAGCGGCTCCCATGGAAACCCTGGGGTTACTCACACGCCTAAAATTCAGTGCAGGCTTAAATGTTGTTGAAACTGCATCTTAATATGGTTTAGTTTTTGACCGTAAAGTTTAGGGGAATCGTCTGTATTATCAGCGTTAATCACATAAAGTTCTGTTTTGAAAATATGACTCACTAGTGGATAGAGTTTTCCCAAACTGCTTAAAAGATTAATAAAATAATCAACTTAGCAGAAGGGAAAAAAACCACAAACTATTCCTGTAAGGAAATCACTTTATTGCCTATACATGTGAATGAGCTGTTTTAATACTCAGGTTCACTGCCTCCTCTGCATTTAATCTCTTCTCTTTTATGTCCTGCTCTGATTTTTTTTTTTAAAGACTTTCAGGCTTTTTTAAAATTAATTATACAAATCATTAGTATTAAAAAGGTAATATAATGGTTTCAAGAACAAGCTTCACAGACTATCTGCATATTTAATCATCTCTGCTAATAAATTTTTAATCACTCATTGAGTTCAGGTTCTTGTCTTGAAGCTTAACTTGATAACAAACCTAGCAACTGGTAGAACTAATTGGTACAGAGTAAGTGAATAATTTATAAGAGGAAAAAGCACTGGGTGTTCTGGAGATGTGCAGAGACCACAAGTCAGAGATATTTCTGGGAGGAAGCAGGAAAACAGCGGCTGATTACAGGAATTTCATGATACACTGCTGACATCCAGAGGCCAACAGTCAATACTGTTCACATATGTGAACCAGGCTGTAAAGCGCACTGTAAAGCTAGATTCATTAAGTTTTAAATATTCATGCATTTCATTAAAGTTAACATTAATTGCACTACCATACACATTGATTATGCATAGACCATAAGTGTTTAACCTCTGAAAGCTTGCAAGTATATTCAAGTAATGGGGTACGTCCCTTCTTCGATGATTTCAGCGAAAGCTTCAGCTATGAAGTTGAAATTAGAAACGGAGTGCATTACGGTGCTAAGGAACAGTGGTTTGAAATATCAGAACAGTAATAAAAATAATAATTTCACTAACCAAACAGAAATGCTGATGTAAGCTGGAAGTTGCCTTGTATTTTTCTAAACTAAAGTAATAAAGGTAACAAAAAATATGTCTAAGATTTCTAAATGACAAATGCTACGCTGATTTGCAGGCTACATCTATTAAATGGGTTTAAACAGTTAAATTAATTGGTGGCTGAGTGGCTTTTGTTTAGATGAAGATGACTAGCTTTAAATAATATAACAACAACAAAAAAAGGCTATTCTCTTGAAATAAGCTGATTTATGTCTTAAAATCAGACATCCAAACCCACTACAGAATAATTCTACCTCCAGGGAAGCACAAACTGCTACAATTCTTAAACCAGGATGTAACAGACAACATTTGACAGAAATTCAATTATCCTTGAAAGATCCCACTTGTAGTTAGTTACATACGTAATCCTCTTTTATTTAATGGGTTAAAGCTCTCTTTCAAAACATTTAGTTTGATGAACTGAAGACTTGCTACATGTCAAAAAATTCATTAAGTGACTTAATAAGATTGTTAAATAAAAACACTCAGAAGTTTAAAAATGTCATTTAATGCTGCCCATGCAACCTTAATTCCGGCCGTGTATGTATATGCATTATGAAACACCACTGAATTAACTTTTAATCTCCTTTGAGCCAAAAAGATTTTAAAATTGGAAACTAAGGCACAAGGGGCATGCCAACAAATACAATGCTGAGCTTTAGAGCAATCTCTGAACTAGCTCACAGCTTGCAGAGCGTACCCCTGAAGGGCTAATTACCCCAGATAGAACGATGGGCTTGTACAGTTACACTGCTTCTGGTACCTCTGCATGGCAAGCTTCATTCTCTCTTCCTGGCACTGCACTGCACTACACAGATACACTCACAGAAGTATAAAATTTTAGATCGGAAGGAAGTATGAATTACATTTTTTTAAAAAAAATCAGTCCTTAAATCCTCTGTGAGGTAGAGACACAATTGTCCACATTTTGTAGAGAAGCAAACCATTGGAGACAGATAGACTCGTTTGCCCAAAACAACACTGATTTCTCCCTGAGCCCATTTTCTTTGTGAAGGTGGGCACCAAAGTAGTGCAGTATTCCTAATTAGAAGCCACAGTTATCACACTGAAATTATGTTTAAACAGCATTGCCTACATCCTCAAAGAACTCTATGGTCAGACATATCCTGAGAGACATCATAAAAAACCTTGCCATTTCTCTGACAAGAAAATACTGGTTGCTAGCAAGGTTCTTGCAAGTCATGTATCAACCACCTCTACCATTTAGCATGTTTTAAAGTAATCTGAGATATCAAATAGTTTTGTTTTGGTTTGTTTGTTTGCAGGTTTTGTTTGTTTGGGTTTTTTTGATTTTACACATTAAGACTACCTCCTTCATGCTTCTTCCTTCAGTAATATTTAAACAAGGAGGTAGCCTGGTAAGTCATTTAAACACCAACCTAGATTTTATTAGTTTTACTGGTTTCGGTTTTATGGCATAGTCACAAACAACCATACAGTTCAGGAAAGGTAGGCACACTTGTTAAAAAAAAAAAAAAAAGCCAAACCCACAACCCTTTCTCATTTGTTTTNAAAAAAAAAAGATTTTGTATTCTCAGCAATATTTCAGTTTAGATTTTAATTGAGAGCTGTCAAAATGCAGGAGGCAACACTTTACAGAGTAAGAATGCTTTGAATACTTGCCCATTAGAAACTTTCAAATGTCCAAAACCCATGCTCATTAAGCAATACTTCATTTTACTTGGTTTTGTTTTTTTGGTTTTTTGTTTGTTTGTTTGTTTGCTTTGTTTGTTGTTTTTTTTTTATGTTGGGATTTTTTTTCAATTTCACTTGTAAAAAAAACCCTGAAAAAGTAGGCAAAGATTCTTGACGGTTGATGTCTCTCCACACATGACAAAATCTCCACATTCTCTTTTCTTTTCTAATAGACCCAAAGGTAACAGGTACTCACTCACTGAGCAGTTAGTTTCTCTACCAAGCATGCAAGCAAATACATAAATACAAATAAAAATTATGGCAAAGCTTTCACATGTCTAAGTAGAAATGGACTACAGCAGGCAATTCATTTTGTTTGTCAAAGATGATCAAAAAAACAGGGATGCAGAGGAGAATATTTCTCCTTCTTCTGTATCTCTGAAATAATACTAGGCCTGAGAATTAATGACATTATTAAACTAAATCTGAAGAGGTTTTAATTAAAACTATATTTTTGTAATTACAATTTGAAATCATATTCAAGGTTTAAGAGTTAAATTTATTAGACTGAAGAGTTTTACAAGGCATTCCTAATGTAATGAGCTTAGGCATGCACATATGTTGCATCTTTGGTACATGTTATGAAGAGTTGCTTTTTTAATGAGCTTTAAAAACTGTATTTGCATACCAGAGGAAAAGGTCAGTGATGTGTGGATCAAGTCAGTAAATTAAGTATCACAGTATTATGTTATTATGATTGCCTTCCACAGACACACAATAACAAAACCATAGGCTATAGTTACCATGCTATTCTAATGCTTCCATCTACATGACCTTGTCAGCTTACACACACTGACTGGTGCTGCTGCGCCCCAGGTCCCATCTTACTCCGTCCCTTGCCTGGGTCTCCTTCACCTCTCCCCACCAACTCCTACAGCAGAACAGGTGGTATGTCTGGCATCAGAGAATCAAAGCAAGCACAGCAAGGAGGGGCCAGATTTCATGTGATGGCCCATCTCCAAGCATGAACTTGCACTCCAGCCTTTACCCCAAGTAAAGACACCCAGGGTCAGGTCCTGAACCCTCATAACAAGATCAAACCTACTGGACAGCAAAGCATCAGGACAGGGTTGCCTTTTTCAATCCAAGCCCCATTCCACCAGAGTCTTGTTCAAGGATGCAGCAGTATCATCTCTTTCAAAACACAGATATCAAATTTATGTCTAATGCTATGATCCAAAATTTGAGACTGTCTACCGTAACAGTTCTTTTTAGCTGGAATGTTAGATGTTTGGTAATCTCTAAAGACTGGTTGACTGGTAGCTATAGTGAAGTTTTTATTCTGTGATAAATAATAAAATAAGCTAGGAAGTGACTGCAAATACACTCTCATCAGGTGTTCAGCAAAGAGTAAAGTTCACTGGATTTACCTTTATTTGTAAGTATTGCAAATATTTGTAAATATTGTAAACTTGTACATATTACAACGTTACCTTTATTTTTTAAGGGCAATTGAAGTTGGTTCCTTCCCCAACTCTGCAACAAGGCACAGAACTTAACAGGTCTCTCTTTCCCTCTCTATATGTTAGAGACTGTAGGTATACACTAAGCCACGTTATGCACTACATGATACTTTATGCATGTTTATACATATCATAGTCAAGTAAGCAACACTCCAGCTCTGTATAAAGATGTAGATTTAGTCATTAGAGAAAAAAATGCTTTGAAATATTACAACAGTAACAGCACAACTCAATACAACTCATCAGTTATAAGTAGTTTTAATGATTTCTCACTTTTTTATATCATAATCCTCAAAGTAGCATTCAAAAATATAGTGCAAAATATTTATTCATTTTATTTACAAAAAAATGTGCAGTTCAGCTTCTTATCCTCACCACAGTAAATGTTATTCTTCTATGTGATGAATAGAAATTATAAGAAACATTTGAAGAGACAAAAAGTTAATTTTAAACCTAAGAACAAAGATCCTTCCTTCAGTTATATTTTTGTACAAGTTACACGATATTAGTTCTTTAAAAATTGTTTTCAGTTGAAAAAAACCCCACAAAGCCCAAGACAACACTGAAGAATTACACAGGAAAGAATGTTTTTTTTAAACCATAAAGTTAATTTTGCCCTGACAATCACAATGCAAAGTTCTTATCTATATAGACTATAAATTTTTTTTGCAGCTAAAACAAAGAATCTTTACAATGTAATGCTTTTTCCCTTCTTACTCTAAAAATTGCCTTTAGGGGGAAAAGTACCCTAGTATCTTCCTCTCCCTCTGATGCAACAACAGATGCTTTGGTTAAAGAGCAATTTGTGCGCAATAGTGTTTTAACTTGCAAGGCAGTACTCCTTTATTAAGTTGGTAGAATTCCACTAGCTGGATGAGATCGGTAAATCTGGTATGACCATCATCAAGGGTATAGAATAGCTTCCCATCATCTTCCAACTGTAAAAATGGAAAAAACAAGATAGAATAAAATCCTCTTTTGCTATGGTAATTCATCCCGATTGAAATACTTGTTTGAGAAGTCTTTTTGTAGACCAAGATATTCATAATCTTATGATGACTAAGAGAAGGAAAAATACAGTGATCATTCACAGGAATAAACAACAGAAAAATAACGCATTCTTTAACTTCCCCTTCAAGTTAGGTAAAAGGAAAGAAGTTAAGTAAGTATAGGAATATTCTTTCTGCGCTAACAATGTTACTTTATGTCTTTGCTTTGGCATTATTATTAACTCCAGCTAATATGTTAATATGAACACTGAGTTTTTACAGAGTGACAAGAAACAACCAAGTTTCATCTTACTCATGTCAACCTTTGCTCCATTCAAATTCTGTGTAACTGCTACATTTTGTATCACTTATTTTGTAAGGTGCAATGAGGCTACACACTAAACACACTGGTGTACTGGATGATACTTGCTATAGGAGAAACTGCCCATCAAAAAAGTAACATGCTTGATGTAGTAATATGTTCTTTGTTGCAGAAAAAAGAACTGCTGCAGCTCCAAATGCATGTACTAGCATACAGGAGAGAATGAAAAAACTGCAAAACATATCTTAAAAGACTACTTTTGACTCTGAGATGCTTAAAAATTTACAATCAGTATTTCCCTGTTCTAGGTTACTGAACACCTAGCTCTAGCACAATTTGTATTGCACTGGTGACTATACTTTCCCAATTTATTTCCTCTACTGCTGATATGTCTAATATCAAGAAGCTTCAGTACAATAGTGACTAATTAGTATTAATGTAAATAGAGGGTAAAAAACCCTATTTAAACTATTTTAAAACAGAAAAGGGAAAAAAGATACTTTACAAGACTGAGTGAGTAGTGAACAGAAGATCCCAAAGTAGGGCTAGCATAGAGTAGCAGATGGTGTGCTAGGGAAAGACGCAACTCTCCTACTTGAGTACAGGGGAAGGGAGAAGACATAATTAGCTCTCCTACCTGTAATGAAGATTTCTTATTTGAAGCAGCTGTTGGAACTGCTTATGACTCCTGGTTATTCTACCCCTTTCTACCATATCTGGAAGTAGTTCGTAATTTCTTTATTCTCAGACTTTGGTCAATCCAGGTCAAACACTACTAGTTAAGGAATTACCAATGTGTGCATGTGTAAATTCCTGTGTTCCAGCCAAGAACCTGAAAATGGATTATCATCTGTCAGACTTTCCTTATGGATGCTATTTTCCTGCTAACACACTGAAGACAAGGAAGAGTTGACAATTCAGACATCCGTTGACCAGGATTTCATTTTCATCTTATTTTTCCCCCTTCAAGTTAATCCCAAACCTTGAAGTGAACACCAGACAGATTGCTAATTCTAAAGCAATTGATGTTTTGCAAAGTAAAAACTCTATTAGTTATGCTGCCAAGGAACCTAACATCTTCCGCAACCTAAGGTGTCTTACGAGAGAGCACTGATTGGAAACAGACAGTCCCAGAAATGTGTATCAATTCTTCTTCTTTCTCATGGACTACAGAACAGCTAATTTCAGGATAGACTACACTGAAGTTAACTTGCATCAGCTTAAGAGTAGTAAGGCTGAAAAATAGATTTAAGCTATCAAGTTCTCCAGTATGGGATCCCAAGTGTATCCCAAAGGCTTTCTTTTCAACTTTTTACAATCAGTTCCTACCACCCACCTGCAATACCTGTCGCACATGTTACCAATGTTAACATGATGCACCTGTTAATGTGGGCGAACCTTGAATTGGCAGGCTGCATGCCCTATCTAAGAAGAGACATTTTTTAAATGCAGTATAACCTGAAGCAACCTAAAATGTAAGAGAAAAATAATTCATTTAGAGACTGAATTACTTTGAACTTGCAAAAAGATCTTCTAAATGCCATTTATTTATCTATTCAGTAGGAAAGTTTATCTTCTCTTCCCAATGACTGGAAAAAGACAAGAGTTTAGATAATCAGTAAGATTTGAAATTCAAAAGCGTAACCTTGATCTCCAGCTAATAAGCTACTAACTTACTGCAGTAACACAAAATGCCTTGTTTCTTAGCAAATGATAGACTTCATTTAGAAGATCAGCAGCAACTGGAAGCAAAACTTCTCCCCTCAAAAAATATTTTTCTGAACTCCTTAAAGAGTATTGTTTTAGCAAAAACAGAGCATGTGGTAAGTGAGGGTACTGAAAATGGCATGAGGGGTACTGCATGCAACTGGAAGTTAAATGACAGAAAGGAACTGAAATATGCCTATATTTGGGGAACTAACAGTTTCCATATTGTCTCTCTGGATTAAATTGCTCTCATTACAGATTCATTTTTTCTGGTAACTAGCATAGGATGAATTGCTTTACTTTAAAAACAATCACAAAAATTATCCTTCAAGTAAGACAGGTTCTGCACTGAAGTGGTACAAGTCTTCTAGACCATCATCATGGAAAAATTGACGCAAGTCTGTACACAATCTATGTCAAAATAAAGAATTTCTCATTCCTCCAAAGATCCTACAACAGGAGAGCAAGGTTTTAGCATGGTGTATATGATTAATTCCTCAAATGCACTGCTTACATCTGCAGAAGAACATTAGAACTGACTGGATAATTTTTTTTTGAGGGAAGAGGAGAATTATCCAGCTCAGAGGAAAGTGAAGGTAAGTGCAGCTTCCTGCTACATCTGCTCTTATAGAAGAGAGGGTCCGTCTCCTGATAGGGAAAGAAAAAGTGGTCTCTTATATTTGAGAGTTAAATGCCATCCCAATGAAGCAGAATCATACAGTATTTGTATGGAGTTCAGAAGGTTTTCTAAACTGCACAACAGTTATCCCAAAGTAAATACTAGAAGTGACCACAGTCAATTGAAGCACAGAGATCTTACACTTGGGATTCTGATCACAGAGCATATGCGCATGCTCACATAGGATCCACAGCATAGCTATCAATTTTGGATGAAGGACTCCTCCATTGTTTGTACCTAACACAACAAAAATCCTGGGCAATTCTTCTAACAAACATTGATTCACTCCTTTCTTCCACCCAAATAATGCTTCTGGTTTATTCTACAGGAACTTTTTTAGGGGAGGATATCAGCAACAAGCCCTAGGTAAGGCATACAAAAATGCGGTGAACAATCATAAGGGATCCCCAGATCAGAAACAAAAAAAATGCCACTACACTCATTTCTACTGAGAAACAGCAGAATCTCCTAGAAAATTCAGTACGAAGAAACATGGAAGTTAGAGTATTATGTGCTCTGGAAGAAAGAGAAGAAAAAGCTATAGGTCTGCTCAGTTATGTCAAGCATCTATGGCTAAAACACATAATGCTGAAGTGTTTCTCATCTCAACAGAAGCAGCCTGTAAAGAAAACAGTATAAACCACCTCTAGAGGGAGTGGAAGGGATGGAGAAAGCTGGCCATTCTGGCAGGAGAACTGGATGAGAATTGGATATCTTCAGTGAAAACTGGTGGAAATATGATTTCAATTTAGGAAATTTCAGCTTACCTATAAGTAGCCGGACTAAATAAGGATATCAATTTTTTGCTAAAATTGTCCCCCCGAGGAAGACCTGGTCATGAATAGACCACAATAACATGAATCAAGAAGAAAGGTCAGCAAAAAATGGTTGACTCCAAATACTGAGAGAAACTATCCTGAACAGATGAGTCAATGAGATATATACACACACACGTAGGCAGTCCACCCAAACAGATGACTGAAAAGAAATTATGCATGTCTTGAGAAACGAAAAGGCAACTGACCTTTATTAATACATGCTTCTCATGCCATCAGGGTTGCTTCTATTCCAGTTGAAATAGATTTGTCTGTTTTTTCAAGATACTTTTAGGATTTTATAATACTAGTCAAGCTTTATAACAAATCAAAAAACAAAGCTCAAAAATGTTCAACGCTACTCAAGAATACTAATTATTTTTAGTAATACAGGTATCATGTTTACATCTTCCATATAACAGCAAAAGAAAAAAAAATCCAGCAATATTCCATCACAATTATTCAATTGTTTTGTTTTACAACTGTATATATAAACTGAAAAATTTACTTACTGGTACAATTTGAAAATGCTTTATTTTTAATCCATGACTCAATGACAATACGAATGTTTTGGGGTTACTTTGGCTGTCACGTACCAGGAATACCCTAAAAGAAATTGAAAAATTTCACAGTAAGATCACTCTGGAAAGCCTTTTGTAAACACTTATTACAGAAGTATTAGTGAAAAGCAAAAATAATATTAAGTACGTAAGTTATGCTTTTAATCAGTATCTCTCTGCAAATTTGTCACTGGAAGTACTTTTTTCTTACATTCTTCTTCACCTTGTCTTTTACGTGAAAAATACACATTTTCAGAATGAGTGACACTATAGGCATGAGTTTTTCCACTGCATAGACTTACAACGCATCTCTTTAGACAGAAAAGCACCCTCAAAGTTCGTGCTTTGAACAAAATTTTCCTCTCACAGTTACCTAAATCACAAGTGTTACAGGGAAAATTCAAGAGAGAGTTCACCAGGAAGTTTACAGAAAAGGTAATGCAAGACATACCAGAACGTTTTTCACATCTGGCCAATATTCATAAATGCATACTCACTTCTGCACATCGGCAAAATTCCCACTGAGACACAGCTACACTCTGCTCACTTTACAGCATCATTTTTCAAATCACAACACTCGCAATGGCCAACAGTGTCACTGCAACTAGTTCACAGATAAATTATTCCAGCCAGGTTATGGATGGCCATAATTTTGCCATAATCCTGGTAGGATAATCCAGTACAGGCAAAGGATGATTACCAATAAAAGACAGTTTTCATTGAATCACTGGGTTTGGGATATTGGCAGAGAACAGTTTAGAGGACAGAGGGAAATACCTGATTCACAGCTTTGTAGCGGAGCAAGTCTGAACTGTTTGTGCCGTGCAGGTCTGGAACAGATATAGCTAACCAATGTACCAAAGCAGGGAAATGGAGGGACAGCCAATGGCAAGCATGCTCCTCTTTCAGGACACAAAAGAAACGGGCAAAATTGACTTGCAAGTATCAATCAAGTGAGCACTAGTGGCCACCTACTTTTGTCCAACCACATACCATGAATTAGAGTACAACTATTACATGAAAAGAAAGGATTTCAGGAGAAGAAAGCAGACAGAGGCCTACAGCAGATTTTCACTGACTAATGACATGGATCCAAACTACTAATTTAATCCTCAAAGTTTTTAAGAGTTCTATTGTTACAAAGTAAGAAAATACCTGGAAGTAAGAAAATTGGAGTCCATAATCATTACATTTCTATCAAAATCCTCATCCAGCCTAATTTGGAGCTCTGACAGTAATTCAGTTATTAAAGAGGGATAATTGCCAACTCAGCATACGGCTTGTAAGGAGCACACAGCAAGTATAAGGACAAGTAAGAGTTCTCAATAGACTTGGGCTCCCCTAACAAGCTCTCTCTCACCACCTAGTAGCCTTTCACCCTCTCCAGGACATGAATAAATTTTTTCAGAGCACAATTAGATAGTGCATAAACTTAAATCTTCTGTATGTTTGGCATTAAGGACTGGCATTTTATTTTACTCAGAAAAATGACACTATAAGAATGTGCCACTTTGCAGATAGAGAAAATGGGGTCTCTACACCCAAATACTGGGATCCACATTAAACAATACACAAAGTAATCACATTGGGTAGAAAAGAAAATGCAGGCTGATTAGGATTTATGTTCCCATTCATCCGTTCTTTTAAAGTCTGTTTTCCTACTTTTTTCCTTGTTTTAACAGCAAAGATAAGCAACATTTGTCATCCGCATAAAAGAATCTTTAATCTTTTCTAACCTTATCACAACAGACCTACTTTAGTAGTCAATGAACCTTTAAAAATATCACTTTATTATGAAGAAAAGGTTGTAGTTCACAGAATCTTAGAAATGCTGGTTGGAAGGGAGCTTTTTAGACATACTGGATGACTCCAAACAACTGCTCCTTCATAAATTTACAAGGAATTCTCTGAATGACCAGTTGCATCTTGTCATGGGTCTTTTGGTAATGCCATTACCCCATTCATCAATTAGATGCCAATCAGTTTGCAATCTGTCAACCACTTATCACTGAAAAGCCTTCAAATTTCTTTTAGGGAGTAAAGTGTGAAATCTACAACATTGCTTCATAAACTTCTCTAGAAAGTTGGTTTTACACCAAAGCTGTAGATCCAGAATCTTTATTCCTTCACAGCACACCTTAAGATTGCTGCTGTCCCTAATTCTGTTGTTGGGTTATTCAAATACTGAAACTATTATAGATCCTTTATATAACAGTCCCTTTACCTTTTACAAGCCATTGTGGACAGTGTATTTTTTGGTACACACGGTATTACAGAGGTCCTACCACCTCTGTCATATATGTGGGAGATCTCCCTGCTTGGGATCACCTGAAAAGGCTCAACATGGATTATTTTCTGTGCCCCCCATTCCCCGTCTCCCTGAAACTAAAATATTCTTATTCCCATTAAAAACTTCTGTATGTCTGGTGTTAATTCATTCTTTCAGCCCGTCAAAAAGCACAGCATTTGTCACATGCTTTAATGTATTCGTGACTTCATCATAACTCCTGAAAATGCATCTGACAGCATATGAGCGCTCATACTGCCATGTCCTAATCAATTCTAGACAGTCCACACGAGTATCATTCTCACCAAAACCACAATGCATATCTATGAATAAATGCAAGAACATAACATAAACAACACTGCACTAAACTAAAGTTAGCAAGGTATTCACTTTCTCATCTCAAACACCATTGCTGTTTACTTGTCAAATCTACTGGGTTTCATTTAACAGTATGTGTGTGTACCCACTGGAATACACTGGAAGATTCATCAGCCCTGGAATGACATACTGCTCAGAAATACATATTGGATTCACCCCCATGTCCCATCCCTCTCATGTAACAAATGCAAAAATTAATGTAGAGTACAGAAGGAGTTTCAGAATGATTAGCCGGGCCTAAAAACAGGACCCTTGAAATTAGAAAATAGAAGGAAAAAATACAAATGAGGAAGTCCAATTTGCCATCCTTGCGGACTATGACTATTTTTGTCTCCCTTTCCTTCCCGTCTATTTTTTTTCCCCTAGAGCCCTTTCTGCAGATGTAGAAAACAGTATTAAAACATACTTCGGAAGGAATTTAACCAGTAATCTGGTATTACAGGTACCTAACTGGAAACAGACTCAGAGAAACTTAAGAGTTTTATGGAATTACTCATTGAATGAAGGAGGCCCAAGTTTACACTTCATACAGCACTAAGGATAAAAATACACAAGTGAAAAACAGGAGGATTTGAACATAAAATACCAACTTGCTTTGTCATTTTTTAAATTAATATTTAAATGAGAGAAAACCAAAAGTGAATAGTTTTATCCTAATGTTTGTTGTTTACCATTAGAGGATAATGCAATTTTTAGTTATTTCATGAGGAAAAGCATACTTTTTTTTTCAACAGCTGTCTCTGCACAGTTCATCTTAGAATACAGTTCCTCAATGTTTTTAGGCTTTCTTTCATTCTTTCATCCCTAGTAAGAGATACAAAAGACACTGGTGCCAAAGTTGACAGCTCCCAGAGAATACTGTACAAATACAGAGCTCAAGTGCCTGGCTCTGAGCAGACATAAGTAATCTGTCAGTGACAGAATCAAAGTGTTAGATCACCACTTTATTGCTTCCAAACATTATAAAATAGGAACCAACTGATCCCCAGATAGCGCTATATAAAAGAATTTTTATTTCTATTAGCTAAGTGCAAAAATCTTCCTTCCTCCATCTCCCCCTCAGTAAGTAGTACATGAAAATACCAGTTGTTGAGTAGAAATGTGTCTCAGAAGAGTTATGTAAAGAATTAACTTACCCATCTACAAGTCCATGCTGCAAAATAAGTCTCTGAGCCTCTTCTCTAGAGATTTTATGATGAAACCACGACTGAGATCTGTGTATAGCTGTAGAAATAAACATCTTTAAGAAAACATTTTTCCTTTATTGAAAGAACCAGTTATTGCATTTCTCTGGCATTGAATTAACTCGCACATACCCATGTTAGACATGGCAATAGGACTACCATGTGAGTTGAGTCGCAGACACCCTCTCCTCTGTATGAGAGAGAAGTAAAAATATGAATTCAAAGCTTTTTTGTTTAAAAAAAAATAATCAGAAAATACTATTCTGATAAAAGCAAAGGTGTTTATACCCGCCATGCTAATCCTTCTTCAACTGCAACTGAAAGGGCTTCTGTTGGATTTTCTATAATTCTGCTTCTGTGTCCTGAGAAATCCATTGCTACTAAAGAATTTTCTGAAATGCTTCTCTGCAACACAGAAAAATAAAATTTAGTTTGTTCATTTTTAAAAAAGATCCATCATTTAAAAGTGAGATTCTGAGAAACCATTATGTTTTGTAAGTGGTGTTTCAAGTATCTGCAGTGCTTCCAACCAGAGCCAAGCTCATTTTACCCTAGGGAGCATTTGTAATTCCAGTTTGCTGCTGCAAAGCTCAGTTTTACAGGCTGGCAGGAGAGATCATCTTCTTGCATTACCGCAACTGATGATAAATACAGCGCTTTACCATAAACTCTATTTATATTTTTGACTATAACTAGCCCTTTGCATGTCAAAACAAGTCAAGAAACCATTATTAAGTTGTGCAAGTAACAGAAAAAAAAAAGATAAAATACAAAATTCTTATACATAACCATCAGATTAACAAAGATTTGAAATATTTTGCTGTAAATATGTCATAAATTTATATATTTTCTATATAAACTTTCACTCAAAGTTTACCAGATTAAGCATTGAAAACAGTCATTTCTATGGAGTTCAACTTCTATTTCAATACGTCCCTTCTAACTCTGATCACAGACTCAACAACTGTAGCATCTGTTATAAAAAAAATGCTTGCTTTTTTTCTCCTGGTGAAGATTTGTAACAATAGAATAAGGAGCACTGAAGTTTAACAAAAAAGTGTTAAAACTCACCAAAATACTTCTCAGAAACCAAGATTTACAAAATCAAGTTTAATACGGATTGCAATGGCTCAAATGTTGGCAGGCACTGGAATATCAGATCATTAAAAGAACATTCTAGCATTCTATAAGTTAAAGTAACATCTGGTACACAAGAGGCCCAGATTTTTGCAGGGTTAGCAAAGCTTCCCAGTCCAAAACCAAAGCAGCTCTGTTTTGTTCCTGTTAGGTTACAAGCATGAATATAACTAGAAATGGAAGACAGCAATTCTGTAGTTCACTCTAATTCTTGACACTGTAGTCTAAGGTCTGCCTGAGTAACTGTAACCTGTAAAGAACTTTGCAAAAGTAAAAATAAACAAGGGCAAAATAAGAGAAAATGTTTGCCTCTAGGAGTGGCAAATCCTAGAGGAGTGGAAGGAAATACTTATAGCTGACATGGTTGTGAGCTATTGAGGAATGTGAAACATGGTAGTGGTTCCCCTACTAAGTATGTTCATTAGCTTGTGCACTTAATTCCCAAGTTTATCCAATTTGCAGTTTAATTCATGAATTATACACAAGTAGAAAACCAGTGCCATGCTTAATACTGGTTATAGATTCTGCCTGTGTTAGAAGCTACATGAGCTAAAATGCATGCAGCAGTGTAAGAGTAGATAGAATCAGTAATGGCGCCCAGATCCATTATAAAAGCAGCAGCTAGCTATCGTAAAAGCTTCACATAACGGAAAGTAAAGACATGTCAGTGTATTAAGCACAGTTTTGAAGCCATGCTTATTAGTAACATCACTGAAAACTATTTTTGTGAATACCTGTAATAGCAAATGCATGTTTTAGGCATTTTAACAGCAAGGCACCATAATAAAAGCTCAAAAAAGCCACCATAAAATCACTGTCACAAGTCCCAGCAACAAGTAATTTTTACCCAATTTAGCCAACAAAAAAACCACAAAAGTGGTATAAATCATCCATGAAAAAGTCTGAAATCAAATGACTCATAAGGAACTGGGACAACATAAGATATTAAGGAAAAGGACAATCTGATACAATTCCAACTATATGACTGAGGAGATGGATACAGCATCTAGTATAGGTTGTTGTTCCTCCAAAACCCAGTTCTGCAAACTTACAGTGTTCCTCTGAAGTCCAGTCAGTATTACAACAGCTGAAATTAATCTTAAGTACTTAATATTTTATATTAAAAATATGGAAGTATTACTGTATACGAAAAAGGATTTGTTATAGCTTTCTTATTCATCATTTACAGCATGTATAACCTTGAACACTTTGATTCTTTTTTAATGCATTTATAGTTCTGCTGCTCTGTTTCCTAAATCCTCTTTCTGTTCTTTTTGACAGTGATAATAAGCCAATGAACTCCCAAAATACTGGAGATTTGACAAAGGGAAAAAGCCTGTTAACTGGTCTGAACTACCCGATTTGTATTAAGTAAGTAAATGAATTAATTAGCTCTCTAGTCAACCCTGACAGCCCTGAAGTTTTCGGCAAGCATTTGCACATGTAAAGATTTGCAGGATCAGGTCAGTAGCGTAACAGACACAAGTTACTTAAAAATAGCATGAGGGCAGACACAATGTATTTTTTCATGGAGCTACTGTGGGACATACCATAGGTGTTATATTCAAAGGGCTGCAGCCACTTCTACCTTGATATGGTTGCATGTAATTCTGATACAGCTGCATCCCATACTAAAACCAGAAAATAACATGGTTAGCATTTTAAATTATAAAACTAAGCCAAGTAATTTTTTTTTTTCCCAGATGCAAAAGATAGCACATGCTTTTCTTTACCATTAAAAAACAGGGACAAATGCTGTTAGGATAAGGAAATGCACGATATCGTTGTTGCTGCTGCCTTTATAAATGTACACTCTGCATTAAAGACTACCCATTTAATACACCAAATGACCTATTCCTATTTCTCACAGACACATTTTAAAAACATATTAAAGTTCCCTTCTTGTGGATTCTTGTAGCTTTGTTCAACATCACTCAACAATCTCACTGAATTCAACATGGTTGCATATAAGCAAATGCCTAATGTTAAGCTGAAGCATTTGCAGGACTGAGGCTTCAAGACATCATCCCATCCCTACAGTAATTCGAGTAATTTGGTGTCTCTCTGTTGGCTGGGATAAAGAAAAATAAGCTTTCAGAATATGAAATTGATATTGCTATTGCATGGGAACGTAGAATTATGTTACTTCTCTACCGCACAGTATCAAAATTTCACATAGTAAACTTAAGCAAGTTAACTCCACACAGAAAAATTACCTTAAGCAACCTAATTGCTGTCATCCAACAGGTCCTACTTTGTTCATCATCTGCACAGAGCTGTTTCAGGTCTCTGGTTCCTCCTGATTTGTTAGGCTAGAAAGCCACAGCACATTTTTTTAGCATTAATGCATATCTTGATGATAATACCTGTTGAAATAAAAGCCACTAATTCTCCTATTTTATAATAGACAGCTGAATATTGTTTTCAAAAACCTTAAAGAAACTTAAGCTTACCTAAAAACTGTGGCTTGCTTTAATATGTATCAGAATAATAAGCTTGTACCTTAAAGCAGAATCCATAGTTTGTTGGTGCTCCAGAAATCTTTTTGCCTGTCAAAGACATGTACATATCACTATTGCTGAATTCACAGAAAAACTGCAGATGCCTTGGCTCCTAAAAAGAAGAGCAATGTAATACAATTAGACTATTTTTAGCCAGCCTCTCCAGATACGAAACTCAGAAGAGTATAGTAGTTATCCTGTTCCAAAATACAGCCTTACATACTGCAGTTTTAACTGACATCATGAAATCCAGAAAGAGACAATTCAACGTTAATTTATAATGCAGAGAAAAAACACCTCAAACTAGTCAAATAGTTCATTCTTCTAGAGAGGGATAAAAACCAAAGTANTGCCCCTGGCAGAGCATGGGAAGCTGAAAAGTCCTTGACTAGTGTCAGCACTACTGAGCAACAACTAAACCATCAGCGTGTTATCAGCATTGTTCTCATACTACGTCCAAAACACAGCACTATAGCAGCTACTAGGAAGAAAATGAACTCTGAATTAAGCTGAAACCAGGACAAAGTGATATCATTTCTGGGAAAACATCCACTAAATTCAAGCCACAATAATTTTAAAGTAGGAGTCAAGTTTTGAGAGCAGTATGTATTTCAAACATAAAAATAAAATATACTTTCATAATCTGAAAAACAACCGATAGTAATTATTACTGTCCAGTACTATCTCTAACCATTATCTCCATCCTCTAAAGTTAATTAAGTCAAGGAAGCAAACAAGAGAAATTTGCTGAGGGATATAAAACTAGCTCAATGAATACTCTGGAAGTTAAAACAAAATTCAGAACAAGAAAAAACATTGTTTGAAGGAGTTTATGTAAAAGGTGTCTCAACTCCAGTGTATCCTGTTTAACATCATCAGGTTTAAAATACTGTCATCAAAAAGTTGAACTTGTAAAATGAAAAACTGTCCAGTGACAAAATTTGAGAACTCTCAAATATCTTCCTGTGAAATCCCTTTATACATAGGGTTTTGTTTATTTTAAATAATGACGTATTATGTCAACCTTTCAGAGCATCTACTTATACTTCAGAATTTTAACTACTATTTGAAAATTAATTTTAAAAGGGCTCTCTGTTAACTGATTGGAATAATATTAACCAGAATGAAGCAAAGTTATCAAGCAAAAAGAAACTACTGTTTCTAAGACAATACTTTCCCAATTTTATATCTCAGTATCTCTCTAGATTTTATCTATAACAAATAGATTTGTCTCCTTTTCATCATTATACATTGAAATTAAGAATGATAAATACATACACATTTGCTCTAACTTCATAGTTCTCTCTCTTTTTTTTTTTTTTCCTTCCCTTACCTTAGATGTACCTTTAGTAGAAAAATAAAGGCCAGATCTTCTCAAAAGAAAGTACAATTTTTTCCATGATTTTTTTCCCTGTTCCTTTGCATGCAAATAGCCATGAATCTCAGGATATGTGCTGGCGCTTAGGAACATCTGAAAGAAAATATCAGACATGCATTTGTCTTTTCATCTGAAACCAGCTTTCTGTTTCATTAACATACTCAGACAGGACTAAATAAATAAACCTCTAAATCCACTATCACACCACGGTAGTTCAGTTATGATTGCATCTAATCCCATTAAGAGAACCTCTGATTTAAGGAGTGTAGAATGTTACACAACTCCAAGGTATGCTAAGCAATTTACATATTTATATGGAACATATGGTTTGAAATGAGAACATTAGTTATGCAATATGTTGACTTCAGTAGTGAAACCAGCGTAAGAAGTTCTGATCCCATGCCGCAGACCTTATTTATGTAAAACTGCAAATCAAGGCTACCAAAATAAGAAAAAAAATTGCCATCCCTCCCCACCTCCTGTTGCAAACCAGATAAGGGAACTGATCTGAGTTAAAACTAATTCAGCTAACAAATAAAAAACTTTGAATCACAAAACCATGTGGCTCAGGCAGATATTACCATTTTCAAAAGGAGGGAACAAAGGTCTCAGGACCTGAAGTGATGCTTAAGTAGGAGCATTAGGAGCTTTAGCTGAACCAAAAACAGGAGAGGCTGGGCTAGTCACCAAGACAGCTCCTGTCTGTGCTCAAGGTCATGTGGCAGACGGTGTTGAAAAAAAGCTGCATCAGGAGGAAGGAAAGAGAACTTAAAAGTCTGAGAGATCAGCCATTTTGCCTCCAGAATTGCAAGAAAAAGGTGTGCACCCTCACAAATCATAGAAAAGGCAGAATGATACAGATAGACAGAGAAGTCAACTAATGCACTGCCTCTACTCAAGGTATTCTATGGCTTCTCTTCAGCCATTTTGACCAGACATTGTCAGAGTGCAACACAGCTGTTACCTTGCTAAGAGCAAGCACACGGTTTTACTCACTCTGAAAAAGTACCCACTAAAAGCTGGCAGCCGTGTTACTTTTATTCTAATCCCGTGTAATGCATTCATTTTTATTACTCTTCTTCCAATAAAACTACTCAGAACTATGACTCACATCTAAACAGACTGACTTAGAAC
This sequence comes from Scopus umbretta, assembly GCA_013400535.1. Taxonomy (NCBI): domain Eukaryota; kingdom Metazoa; phylum Chordata; class Aves; order Pelecaniformes; family Scopidae; genus Scopus; species Scopus umbretta. The sequence continues at coordinate 29,534 of VZTL01064964.1, read as the reverse complement.
TCCTCAATTTCCATATATGCAAAGGAATCTGTGTTGTTACTAAGTTATTCAAGGAATCTTGCCTCAGAGTGGCCTGCAGAATCATAAATATTATCTAGGTTTATACAGAGGTAGGGAACAAGGGATTTTCTGGCTAATATCTGCAGCTTTCATTGCTGCATTCTCTTCCTGTCCACTGCCACTTCCAGAAAATCTGATTTGAGGACACAAAGCAACAGATTACCAGGCAAGAAACAGACTGGCCAATACCAGACTGTAGCAAAATGATGGAAGTGAATGTGATTTTGGAAGTACACCAAGTTCTTTGGCCACTAAATAATGCAGTCCAACCAAGATACACAAGGTTTCTTTCACTTTTATTGTTTTCCTACCTTGCAGCCAGATGCATGACCATACCACCTGTAGACCAACCTGAGCTAATGAAATTCAGCTGGTGTGAATCCAGTAATATGGGCAGGCTTCATTTGACAGGGGAGTGCCCTAGCCCACAATTAGGAATGCATTATGAATGGCTTCACTGCTATTCACCTGAATAGTTAAATTACAGTAAGCCTAGGTACATCTATCTACATGTGCTGCTGGCATACAGCTGTGTGCAAATGCAGTTTAAGCTATTTCAGTCCCATTGAAGCAGACAGGTAGGTCCTGGTAGGTGTTCTAGCCTGTTAATCTTACCATTTGCCACATATTAACAGGTTCACTGATGGTGAACATAAGGGCTGAATTGAAAAAGTATTTTAACTCCATAAACAAAGTCAAACGGAAGCTTTAGGTAAATCTAAAAGAGGCAATGTATGTAAAAACAAGAGAACATCTTTTTAGGCTTTAGTATCTCCACCGAAGATGATGAGAGTGGTTGGCTCCCAGCCTGCAGGAGTGTCTTCCCCAGGATTTCTGCCATAAGAGCTTCAAACCAGAAGCACTGTCATGAAAAATGCTTTTCTTACTCAGCAGACCAAACTGGAGGAGCAATTGTACCCATGCTATCAATTAAAATAAAGTAGCAGTAATGCCAGGAAAAAGGCAATCCTAGATCCATCTTTTTCTTTGTAAGACAGCTGAGGACTGTGTGAGAAAATATAACATGAGCAATCTGCAGTCAAAACCATTAACTGTCACAAAGAATGAGCAGTAAAAATATTTCAGAGTGAGAATGTATAAACACCTAAAACAAAAGATAGTAGAAAAGAGAACTTCCCTAGAGTTTTTTTGTTGTTGTTGCAGGTTGGTTTTGGTTGTTTTTTTAATGGAGGTACATGCAAGTTCATTTTAGGGGGGAATGGATCCTTGTTTATGCAGATAAGAAGTAATCAAAATAGGGCAAAAGTAAGAAAAACAAGAAAAGTCCTTACTATAGGAAGAAGAAGCGGGGAGAGTTAAATGATGGTATGCTGCAGACAGGGATTACTGGTCACACAATACGCAGAAATAAGCTTGCACCCTCTCCCCCATGCAGTGAAATGTATAACATGGTATGTAGGGTGGTGTCAAATGTCACCATGTCTTTCAGATACTAATATATTACAGCACCAAGGACTCGATTATGATTTGATTAGCTGTAAACCCAACCATTTTAAAACCAATCTGAACAAAAAAACACCACCACCAAAATAAAATCAATCAACAAGTGAAAAAACAACAAATGGGAAAAACATTGCACTGTCTTCAATGAATATAATAATAAAAGTCGCAAAAATGCTAGATGTCACTGAATGCAATAAAGATTGAAAGCTGTACTCCTAGCTCTACTCCTAAACCACATAACTTATCTGTCTGCACCTTCTGCATTTTCAATGAAAGAATGGCTGCAGTAGCAGAGACAACAACATTTGCCAAGATGGATGCTTCTTCAGCACTTACACATTATTTTGGACAGCAAAAGAAGCCATCATTTTCCTAAGACTCTGTGAATCAAATTTGAATTTGACAACTGATTTCTTCAAAGATGTGATGACAGCCAGCCATGATCCAGCCCAGTGCTACTGCGAATGAGCAGGATTTTCCCCTGAACCTGCTGATAAATTTTGGGGGCACCAAGTAATTCCAGTGAAGAACTGATACTGATTCTCAGTATTGTCTCCTATAGACTTCAGTCAATCTGAGGGGTTTAGACTTGGAGAAAGGCCAGGAAAACCTAGAGTGGAAGATGGGGAAAGGCAGACTAGAACACGTTTAAGAGACAGACAAGTGACTGAAATTCAGTGCACGGCTATTTCATCCTGAAGACTGGAACAGAGTCAGGTAAGAAACTGGTCAGGGAAAGAGAGACCTGCTGTAGCAGAGAGATTAAAGAAATGAAAGCTTGAATCTTAGATCTGTGAAGGCAGAGAATGGGAACAACTCAGAACATGGGGCAAGAGGTGGCAATGCGGAAAGGGCAAAAGGAAAAGACACTATCAGTAATTCTACCTTTCACAAAATTTGAGTGTTTGTCTTGGTAATCCTGTTGTGTCTTTAACTTATTTTTTGCATATATAACATTTATTTCTTTATGTTTATCTAGGAAAGACATCTATTCCCTTCTTTAATATATCCCCTATGAGGTACAAGGGTTTTTTCATTGATCTGGAAGATGGCTTGGACATGTGCTACCTACAATAGCTTTTTTTAATGTATTCACATTATACATAAAAAGCTATTAGAAAGAAGCAGCCAAATTGGTCAGTACAAGACTTGAACTCTGAACTTCAAGTCTACCTGAATATCAACTGCATCTATTAAACAATGAGTAAGAGCGAGAGGAGTAGGTCTACTCTTAAAGCAAAACCAGAAAAAAAGTGTAATTACCCAAGTAATTTCAACCTTCTATTTTGAAGATGTCACTGTTACATTTAAAACGCTGATTGACATACTGCATAGTGAAAAAAGTTATGCTACAACTACAATTAAAGATTAAAAAAACAGAATTACAAAATTGGAGAAATGTTATTCACAGACAAAAAGAAAATGAAAGAAAGCTAGGATAAAATGTTGACCTTTCAAATAGGATTTCACCTACTAACTCAGAAGGACGCAATTCTATCAACACTATCTATGCTGTGCAGTCTATTCATTGGAAATGCTGTCATGAATAAGAATACAAAAGGATCTACTATGTACATGAATTAATAAGAGTTGCTCCAGTAAGCAATGTTTTAAACAAGTCACAAGCCCCATTTAAAATTACATTCAACAACAATTTCACATCTAATTAGACCAAGTGAATTAATTTGTTCCCTACCTATGAAAGTTGCTAATTCTCAAAAATCAAACATCACACCCCAAAATCTGAAAATAAGAGACTATTTCATCCCTATGGGGAGAAACCTCAGATTAAAATCTTCATACTACATTCATTTTTGACATATTTTAAAGCATCCAATTTGCAAAAATAACCTACAGCAAGTTCCAAATGATCCATACTGCCTACCACTAGACATGCACATACAGTGTTGTGTCTCAGAGCAGCAACACTCTAATCAATATAGTGACACACATATTTTCTTTTTTGTTAGCTAAAGATCTTCATGGCAGAGACTAAACGTCTCTCTTTGGTATACATAGACATATGGCGTATGTCCGATCTAGTAATTTTCCTTAGCACATGCTAAATGGAGACAGGTAAACTTTTTTTGTTTGTTTTTGAGGCTATTTAGATGCTCTGATTTCAAGTCATCAGCCAAAATACTCTTTCACTTTCAATGAAAGTCAGCTCAATCCACAAAAAGCTATAAAAGTATCAGAAGTGATTTTTTAATCACTTGTAAGCATTGAGTTGTTAAAACTAATGTCTCTCTTGATACTTGACCAAGCACAACACAAATAACAACACAAGCCCATTAACTTGTCTTAATGAAAGTTTCCAAGGAAATAGTGACACATTGTAAACAATTTACCCAACAGCTTATGCTGAAACATGCATAATGGCTGCACAATCCACAAAGGTATTCTCTCCTTTGTGTCCAGTAAGTTTTATTTGATGAAATACAATTAAACAGACAATACAACATAAATAGCAACAGAGGAGAGTTTGTAACAAATTTTTCAAGCTATCAAAATGGGATGTAACTACATATATTTAGAATGAGTCTTAATCTTACCCACAAGCTCTGCACACATTCTACATACCACAATATGGGCTTTAGGAACTTCTGTGCAAGAGTATATGTCAAACAGTTCCATTATATGTCTTTTTTTTTTTTTTTCAAACTACCAAATTACATTTGCGAGCTAAAAATATTAAGTTTTATTACCACAGGGGACTAGATTTTCCAAATTAAATGTTTGCATTAGACTGCAAAATCTATTTGTGATTTAGGTAGCAAAATTGAACCGATTTTCATTAGATATGCAGCATCATTTGAAATTACAAAGTTTTTATTTAGATTTGTAAAACTATCTACAGAATCTAGCATATGTCAATTAAATTTAATTTCAAACATTTTTTACTGTATTTGGGATAATCTTAACCTCCTGATTAACATCCGCTTCTGTAAGGATACAACTCTTTAATACAGAAGAATGCTTTGAGAATTAGTTCTTTAACGTTTTTCATTTACTGGGGGATGCTAAGGTAGAATATATTATATAGATGCAAAAAAAAAAATTCTTTTAGTTCTACCTTAAATATCTTGGTTATTATGTTGCCTTTCCAATCATTCTTTATCCCCAAAACTTACACATAGGGTTGTTTTCTTAAGACCAGTGAAAGTTCTTCTATTAATTAATTTTTCTAGTGACAAGCAAACAAGAGTGATGTGTATGTTTCCACCTTTATTACTCATTTTTCCCCTCTTTGAGAAGTAAGATGATGATCCCTGATATGGTCATTTTGTGAAATTATTCCCACTGTAAATTAAAATCTTGTGTCCGTGTAAAAGATGACTAACACTGAGTGACCTACCATATTTTATTTTTTTTCGAGGCTACAGTAACCTTCAAGCTAACAAATCATGCTAGTCAGTCTAAATTTTCTACTCATTAAGTTTAACCATTTAACTCTTTTTTTATATCCATTTGTATCACATCACCAGTTCTTAAGTATTCTACCTAGGCCTGCTGTCAAGTACGTGCTGAGTATTGCAACACTCCATCTTTTTAAGGAAACAGAGTATTTCACCTGAAATACCCAGCAAAAGTATTAACCATTTTTACTGCATTTGGTCTGTTTTGGCACTCCTTCTTGATTCTGCAAGAATATGCAAGTTTCCAAGTATGGTCATATAATAACTGTCTGGAAGGGACACATCACTTCATATCTCATAAGGAAGAAAAGTTATTAACCATGTTTTGAGTTATTCAAAACCTAGCAATAGATCCAACAGTGACAAAGAGCTATGCTCACACAACACAGACAACGGGAAATTCTGAGCTATGCTGGCTCGTCTTCATTCAAAGATTTCATACCTGTAATATCCCAGAGTGGCTTACGGCTGCGTTGGTCTCACTTGGAAAAGATATCATATGATCCGGAAAAAAGCTCTGGAACAATAATAATTTGTATCACAGTTCTGTAAAAATAAATACAAAATTTCGTATCCCTTTTGGACGTAAAATTAAAGTTCTCACTGCAGTGCAAGACACTGCAGATTCTCTGATCCAATGATTTAAGCTTACCTTAATATAATTCATAAATTTGTGACATTCTATATATTATTTGGTAAAAAACTTAGAATTTTGAAAAAAAAAAATCAATGGTCTCTGGAAGCAAGAGGGTTTCATACACCAGTGGAAGTCATATTGCAGTACTTGGCCCTTAGTGTTGTTTTTCTAGCAGTAATTTCTATTGCTTTCGACATATAAGACTTGCTTGGGGCTTCAATATGCTACAAAGTAGGGAGGATATATGCACCAACACGCTGAAAAATATGTTGTTTTCTATTGTTTTCATTACACCAGAAACCATGTAAAATATTTTGGAATAACTTCCATTAATAGAGAATTGTCCACTTTGTATGATATGAATATGAATTAACTTCACAAAACTGACTACATCAATAAGGTGTGGTTAAAAAGTCCACATTTAAAGTGCCAATTTCATTATTAAGGCAAGGTCAAGGGACAATTTATGGGACAGACCTGCATCTGGGGAGTTCAATATAGTCATGCAAATATGAAACAGCCAAGAGTTGGACCATTACTAATAAAGTTTTCTTGAGGCTTGGACAAGTGTCCACTGACTTTCATTTTTAATAAAACTGAACTACTGGTAGGGTTAATTCATATCAACTCATTTCTGATAAAACATTCTTGCTACACCTGGGATCACAGTACACAGAATAATGACTCAACAAGAAGAGTAAGGACTCTGATTAGCCACAGCTACATGTCTGCCACACTCCACAGCTGGTTCCACTCACTGGTTAACCAATACACAAACTCTTTGAAAGCTTCTCTACTAACTGTAGACCATCTTAAGCTTAGAATTTTTCACCAGCGCAGCGATATCTCCGTGTCAGGAGAGTACATGATTTTCCCAGAGAAACACAGGTGGAACAAGAAAAAGACCCTCCAATCTCTCATGTATTTTGGTATCTTAATATTTACCTTTTAATCCTTTTCACAGGCAGATAATTTGAATTCCCTTCCACTTTTCACCTTTCAAGTCCTGATACCTTTCTGCTATTTCTCCCTTTGACATCTGAAACAAGCTGGCTTTATAAGAGACAGCATTAGGAGTGATTCAAATACACCATGCATTTGAGCAACCAGATGGTGAGTTTCTCCTCCTGAGCCAGGATTGCTTCCATGGCCTCTGCCATCAGCCAAGGTCTGAATCAGCAGTGTTAACCTTTGGCAACATCCTTAAGTTACGAGTTGTCTCTGCTCTCTTTCCACTCCTTACATATACTAAGTTTGGCTTCACTTTCACTTACTCCTAATAGGTTATGGCTGCTCATGGCCTTTTGTCTCAGTTGTCATTTAGCTGCAGCTGTGAGAAGCTGCCATTGGGCAGTGCTGGGCAAAAACATTTGATTTTCACTTTAACAATAAAATCATCTTTGCGACAAATGCCCCTCCTTGCACTGCTTCATTTTATATTTTGTTGTCACTTGATGGAGACGCCACTCGATTTCAAAAATTCAATTTTTTCATAAGTCTGTGTGCAAACTTCAATAAAGTTAAACCCATGTCTATCCCCCAGCACCCCTAAAAAAACCCCAAGTATGAACACGGATGGTTTATAATTGCAACAAAGGGACTGGCCAACAGTTACTTACACACAGTACAATATATTCCTGTATCCCATATATTCCCTCCCAATTATTCCTTCTGACGCATGTTACACTAACAGCTTGTGTGTAACAGAAGAGACTATTTTGCAGCAACAGCAATTGCACCACTTCACAGATAAAATGTTAGGACTTACCAGTGGATTTTTAAAAAACTCATACTTGGCATAATTTTTTCTAAGATACAGCTTGTTTTCCTCTTCTGTTACCCAACTTGACTGGACTTCCATCACTAATTCATGGTCCTCTATAGCTCTTCCTGTAAAAAGCCCAAACAAATTTAAAAAACCCCAAAACATAACCTGCATCTAAGAGCCTACGAGTAGAATGTAAAAACACAAAGGTCAGATAATAAAACTATTATTAAATTAATTTAAACAAATACAAAACATGAAACAAGCAATCCATGTTACATCAAGTTACTGTTCCACCTTAGTAGGGCCCAACTCCTCAGGTGGGTCACACGTGGGGTTCTTTGTTCTTGTTTTGTTGTTGTTTTCTTTTACAAGGGTAGCTGAGGGCTTTATTACATTTCACGGCCAAATCCGTGCTTTCCCAGGAGAAGCCAGGAACTGCTGTGTGACACATGGGGCCACAGGCAGCAGACCACTTCAACCATTCACTCAGCCTGTCTGTGGTGTCAGGAATGTCTTTCTAACACTCTTTTCTCTAATGCACCATTTGTAAAGTGAAAGTTATCTGCAATATAGAAAAACATTAATTTGTCTTCTCCCCAGGTGCCTACTATGTCCTGAAGCATTTCTAAAACTGCAGATGAACTTAGGGCACTTCAGTGGTTTAAGGTTTTTGCACAAACCAGGCACAATGAGAATTTAGCAGCTGTAAAGCTAGCATATGCAAAAGGAATGAAAAAAGTTAGTCATGAAAAAACTAAAAAAGAACAAACAAAAAAATAACCTACAAAGTGAATCCTAATGTGTAGTTTGGCTTTGCAGTGGGGCCAGGGAAAGAAAAGGCACAGAATTCAATTATTTATACACAGCTCTGGCGTTCAAAATTGGTATTTTCACTTCTTTAGACTGCTGCTGTTGCTCAGATTATTGAGTGAATTTTTTGATTTTACAGCAATATGAAATGCATTTATAGGAAAGATACAGAATTTAAGAACTTTCCTGTAGATGTGTTGTGTATGTTTACATGTTGCATACTCTGAGCAATGCAATGGGACTACACATAGAGCAGGAAGTTAAGCAAAGATCCAGAAAGACTATGGATAATTTCTGTACAATATTATTTAAACTTCCTTTCTTTTTTTTTTAATACATTTCAGCAGTTTATGAAATCATGTTACAAAAAAAGGATGAACATGTTTCCAAATGAGTATACAGTTTTTGTGGCCACCTGTACTTTGTTGTGGACTCAAACTAATGAGACCAAGAGGGAGTTGAACAAAGTTGTAGATCTCATTTAAATGATCATTGGCACCTCCAAATTTAAACTACATACCACAAATGGGTTATAGGTCAAGAATAGCTTTGAGAGCTAAACTTAGGTTTCCCTGCCAGTAACAGGGTTTTAGCATCCAATTCTGATCATGGTTTCAAAGGGAAAATGCAATTAAAAATATATTATAAAAAACATGTAACTCACAATTTTCTGATCACATTTTCTACACTTAATTGCATTATCGTAAGGGATCTTATGATGTACTTTAAATGAATGGTGATGCTCTCATGTAACTGCCTGTTAGAAACTTTTTAAAAAGTCGTAACAGATAAAAGAATAGTATCCATTATTTTAAAAACTTAATTGAGCATAACATTAAATCAATATAAATGGTAATTTTTTGCAAGTGGTCCCAGCTAAAACAAAGAGCCTAACTTTCATAAAATGTAGCATGCACAACCTTCTAAGAGATAAAAATCAAACCTCAAATTTGAAATCATTAAAGCCTCTTTAGAACTACAGCATCTTTTTATTGATCTTCTCTTGCCACCTCTTTCACCAGTCACTGTTTCATGCTTCCACACTGCCAGTCTGGTAGTCTAGTGGGTAACAGCCTTATTGTAGCCTGCAAATCTATAAGGTTCTTCAGGAATTTTCCAGCTAGTGAATTTAGATACAATACACTCATACAGCTAAATTTCACCTCACTAGGAAAATATCAAGCTCATGACTAGCAGAAGACAAAGCGCTCATGATCTACAGATCATAGGAAAAGTTAAACCTCCACTGAATTTAATTCATTCTTCACTGAATTTAACTCATTCTTGAGCCCAGAAAGACAGATTAAGGATGCTACATGAACCTTGCACTTTGTAACCAGATCAAATGAAGCAAATAAAAACATAGCAAAAACAACTCAGAAAACAAAAAAATACCCCCAAAATACCAAAATAAAAGTGAGCATTTTAAAATCTTGTACAGGCTGCTCTACTCTAAAACACTTTCTTCAGATGCAGAGGTAAAGAGACACTGAAGGTCTAACCCAAAACCATCATTTTATTTTTTTTTCCTTTCAGTTTTACAGAAAGAAAATGCTCCTCTGGGATGACATTTAAAACTCTTAAATGCTTGGCATTGTGACATTTAAGAAAATGCCATTTCCTCAAGACTTACTTCTTGATACAAAAATAAGACATTCTGCATCACCCCAATGGATGGGTAAGGATGTTGGTAATTCTTTCTTTTTAAAGTGTCTCAATACAGAGTGTTTTACAATTGATTCAACTTACTTTCTTGAAAATAATGAAACACTGAGTTAGTGCCCTCCAGAACACATCCCTGTAATCAAATTGCTAAATGTTGCCATGAAAAAGCTGCCCTTTGGTTTAGTTAGGTCATTTTTTCTCTTCCAGCTAGACTAGAGAGTTTCTACCTTTCTCTCTACCATCTCTTTATTACTACTATCTCTAACATGAGGAGCACCTGTTACAGTCCAAAACAAAGTCTCCTTAGCTATGGAAAGTAACTAAAGCACATGAAAGAATATTTAATGTTGAAATGCATGACAGAACACATTTCAAACAGCCTCCTCCTCTCTAGCCACACAGCAGGGGAAAAAAATTTAAACCAAACAAAAACCAGAAAAGCCATAGCCCAGTACTATTACACAGATAGTGCTTTGTGAGCCTTCCCACAGGCTACCTAAAAGAACACGTATAGTGAAATCAAAATGAGAAACTGAAACACAACGATGATGTGCCTGGCCAAGGCACTATGGCCTACTCAAAGAGGAAGCCTAGAACACGTCTCTCCTGAGCTGCACAAGCAAATGGAAAACTCTTTACAGTCAACACAAAAATTTCTCACAAAAAAAAGGATAAATTTTGGGATGAAGACAGTATTTTCCTTGAAAAGGAGAACAGCTATGGAAAACTGATCTGTTTTCACAGCCTGCCGTGTACAGGGGAATTGCAGTGGAAGCATGTGACTCCAAAACCAAGGTACCTGGTGACATGGATGACATGGCATCACCCAAATCTAGGCATACCTCAGCTGCCTTCAATAATCAAGGTAAACAAGGTGAACGAGATGAAACAAGGTGAAAAACATCCAAGAATTTATTTGAATTCAATAGGTTGGGACAAAAAGGACACATACCAGAAGCATACAGTTCTGAAATATATTGTGATTTATAGTGCGGCATTAATTGTTGTACTTCAGATATCTGAAATAGAGTCCAGGCTACTCCAGAGTGGGTAGGAAGGCTGAGCATCCCAGGTGGTGAGGCAACAGCAGTGGGCTGTGTGCAGCACAGGTGCCCCACAGCAGGCAGATGGGGTGCACTGGCTGATGCCCTGAGGAACCAGTGTGGGTGAAGGAACCATCTCACCTGCCCACTCACGCCACGTCAACACCACCCGGTCAGCACTTGCCACGCAGTGAGGACACAACCATGCTTAGTATTCAACAATATAGTCCCACACTAAGGGGCATATAGGTTTGTGAAAACAGGAATATACAGACCGTGGTTTTATGTTTTCTTTTGGGTGGGATTTTTTCTTTTTCATTTTTAACCTTCACACGCTGATACATCCACACAGCAATAAAGGCACACTCTGCTGATGTAATTAACACCTGTCTTGATTAAAAACAGAACCCTGTGCTCAGCTCACTAAGATTCATGCAAACATATCTAATTCAGGAGTATTCAGTTGTTAGATATTAAAGAAAATGTTCACTAATTGATGAATGAATTACTAATCCCTATCATACTGGAATTTACACAGACACACTTTCACTCACAGTACTTCTTTCTATATCCATTCATTTATCTTGGGAGCAGAAGAAGACTCCAAATTTTCATGGCTAAAACATACAACAGAATAATAAATAGCAAACACTCCAAAACTAAATCATCATTTGAAAAATACTTGTTCACACTACTCAGCCAGTGCTTAAGAATATAGTACATTAAACCTTTCAAACAAAACCAGATCTAACAGTATCATAAAAATAAATCCACTATTATTCAGTATTATTTTAACATATATATATATCTCAAGTTGTTCCTTTCCTTGGCTAGCAAGGTTGAATTGCCATCTTCATCATCTAGGAAATAATTTTATTTTAAAAATGAGCAATTCACCTTTTTCTAAATTTCTGCCCAAAGCAGTTGGAGTAATCAGAACACTGTATGGTGACTGCAGGTCTTCAGACCTGCACAAAAGCAATTGTGAGAATTCCAGAATCTTAGGAAAAGCAACTTCACTAATGATTTGATACTGAAACCTTCCAAGAAATCCTTCAGATTGAAGCACTATATGACAAAAAGTGCAAATAAATAAACCTGGAGAAACAATGCCACTATTGTTCTGTACGGTTTGTCAGAAGTGTCTTCTTCAATAGTTACTACAGTACTTAAACACCAGCCACACTATAAAATACAGAAAACACTTCTCTATTTATATAGTAGTGTTGTCTACAGCCATTTTTATACCTCCTCTTCTGTAGCAGTCAGTCATTTACAGCCTCAACCCAGATTTAACTCTGACCTTATTCTGAGCTGGAAGCATCTTACAACTGATACATTCAGTGCAAAAGGTTATAAATATCTTTGAAATGTTACAAAGCAAAAAAAAAAAAAAAATTGAAAAACATTTATGGCTGCCTTCATAGGATAAAGGAGCAGAAAAGGGCAGAAAACAATCTTAGCTTTTGTAGTTCGTCTTTAAAATATGGCTGTTAAACATAATACAGGCAGAGATGCACAGTCAAGTTTATTTTACACAAATGCATAAGTCCAGATTCACTAGATACATCCACAGAAAGGGAGTTTAACAATAGCTTTTAGTCATATATAAATATCCATGGTGTGTGTGCAGGGGGGTGTTTGTTCTTTTGTTCGTGGTGGTTTATTAGTGTGTTTGTTGTTTGTTTTGTTTTTTTTTAAATTGACAGTACTGCAGTTACCAAGCACCAGTGCAGTCTCTTCTAAGAATTAAGTTTTCTATGTGTTTTAGAATGCAAGAAGGCCCCCAAAACATCCTCTTTCTCAAGCCATACTTTACAGAAGCAGCTGGAACTGCCCTTGAGGTTGCAGAAGTAGTATTACCTTTGGTAACTCTAGTATGGTGCCAAAGTTCAAGAATAATATGGAAAAGTTGAGTGACAGGAAATTAAAATTAGATTTTTTATGGCATTTGTCTTCTAGTGGATTTTTTTTTATATATAATTCCCTATCAAAACCAAATCCAATACAGTACTAAAATGTAGTGCTGTAAAAGGAAGTAAGATCTGTCTTACTAGAGTCTCTCTGGCTTCTAAGCTCGCCTTTTGCTGAGTGAAGTCTTTCCTGTATTCTGCATTTGTGATATCTCTGCAAACTTCCCCTTTCTCCCTGTCCCTGGTTTTGGCTGGGATAGAGTTAATTTTCTTCCTAGTAGCTGGCATAGTGCTGTGTTTTGGATTTAGTTTGAGAATAATGCTGATAACACGCTGATGGTTTAGTTGCTGCCAAGTAGTGCTTACACTAGTCAAGGACTTTTCAGCTTCCCATGCTCTGCCAGGGGCACAAGAAGCTGGGAGGGAGCACAGCCAGGACAGCTGACCCAAACTGGCCACAGGGCTATTCCATACCATATGGCGTCATGCTCAGTATAGAAACTGGGGGGAATTGGCTGGGGGGCAGTGTCGCTGCGCAGGGACTGGTTGGGCATCAGTCGGTGGTGAGTAGTTGTATCACTTATTTTTCCTGGTTTTTGTTTCTCTCTCTCTCTCTCACTGTCTTCCTTTTCATTACAATTTTTTAAAATATATTTCAATTATTAAACTGTTCTTATCTCAACCCACGAGTTTTCTTATGTTCTTCTGATTCTCTTCCCCATCCCACTGGGGGGGAGGGTAAGCAAGCAGCTGTGTGGTGCTGGGTTGCCAACTGGGGCTAACCTACGACCCTCCCTATATTTAATTTGTCTTGGTGTGTTTTTATACTGCAAAACTATGTCTATACACTATGAAAAGTAACAGAGACCCGAAGTTAAAATTATAGTTGTAATCTGAAACCACAGATTACACCTTTAAAACTGTATAATAGAAAAACATGGGGGTTTACTATACTAAAGGAACACTGACAATGTGGAAGGAGTTCAGAGTGTTTAGTTTCCAGCAACTTAAAATACTAAGCATAGTGTTACTCCAACACAGCTCATTGGTCCATAGCTGGAAGTTTAGAAGAATGGTTTTGGTTTTGTTTTTAAGTAGTCCTGTCCCAGAGTTCACAACAAATCTAGCCAAACTGATTGTATTGAAAGAAAATGCTGACAGCCTACTGTGATGCTGTTTCTGAAGACTGAGTCCTATTGTCCAGATAGAATAGCACCGTGTAACTGCTTTCTGTCCTTGATGTCAGAGATTTCATTCAGGTGTGTTGGGAACAACAAATATTCTATTTGCAATGAAAATAACCCAAGTTGTGCTAGAGATAAGCAGGAAATACCAGTAAAAGAGGAACTGCCAAAGAAAAGCAATGAAGAGAAAGGAAGAATTTGCAGTGAGTACCTTAATGGTCAGTGTCTTCCAAATCACAATTACCGATGCAAATCAAGCAGTGTGAGGCAAATGTACTATGCCAAAATGTACTTTATAGCTATGCTTTCGAAAAAGAGAAACAAAAGCAACAAACTCCCAAAAGAACAAATTCACACAAGCCCTCCCATCATTTTGCTTCCAAGCCTTTCTATTACATTGGCACTTCTATGTGAAAGTGAAAACCAACCACCTTATTTACTGCCATACCATTGTATTGTATTAGTCTTACCTAAACCTGTGTGGGTAAGTTGTTCAAACAGTGTCCAGCTGTGGTCATCAATATAGTGGTTCTTCAAGATCAACAGCTGACATACATCCTTGGCTGTAATATCACTCGGTACTTCCAAAGCTCTATTAGTGTCATCTTCACTATACACTTTAATTACCTGCAATAAATAAAAAAGCTAAAATATCCATAAGTTTAATCTTTGATTCAGTTAGTCCACATACGTTCCTCTCTCAGCTTCATGACTGAGACAAGAACCTATACACACAGGATACAATACTGAAGACAGCCATTTCTCTGTAGTGCAATGGCATAATTGAGAACAAAACAGCTGAGCAAAGCATATCCCACTTCTGAATTTGGCTACTGGACATACTTTGCCACAGAACACTGGACAGATTGGTGCACTCATTTAATTAAAAAAAAAAAAAAAGAAGGTAATGGAGAGATAGATAAGCCTGGTGAAACTGTACATTCTTATATAAGCTAAAGAAGAAACCACAGAGGATAAACAGTGAAACTCAACCATGACTGCAGAACTGTAGAAAGATTTGATGAAGTTAGAGTTAGTTCAGAGAACAGCAATCATCTTTGAGATGCTCACAATTATAGACAATAAAAACAGGAGAGGCTACAAAGCTGCTTCAAATTTTGACAAGCAAGAACTGGAACTGTGAGTTAAAAAGGCATTTATACATACATACAGAATCAAAAATGTCATACATCATATGAGGACCAGAAAAGTAAATATAATGTTCTAGAAGATGTACATGCAAAAAATTTAGCAAAGTAGACAATTTTTATCACGTTTTATCTCTGTTGTTTTTCCAAGTTTCTTTATTCTATTAAGTATGTTGGGCAGGGGGGGAAGCAATATAAACTCTCCTGACTTATCCTTGTCATTTTCACTTTTACATTTCAGTTTAAAAAAATTGATTTTTCAACACTGATACACATTTTAGCATTAGAATGGGTGTCCATTAAGTTCTGGCTTATGCTTAGTTTCAAATGAAAATGCTGAGAAAGTCTTCTTGCATACTGACTGTCTGAAAGAAGGCATGACCACTTAGGTTTTTTTTTTTTCTTTTTTTTCTCTATTTTCTTTCTCTGAAGGAGAATGAATCAAATGAATCAGATGAACCAGTGGACTGGATGGAATTGATGCAAATCACTTGAGAAGAGCAACAAAGCTGGTGAAGGGCCTGGAGAACAAGTCTTATGAGGAGCGGCTGAGGGAACTGGGGTTGTTTAGTTTGGAGAAGAGGAGGCTGAGGGGAGACCTTATCACTCCCTACAACTTCCTGGAAGGAGGGTGTAGTGAGGAGGGTGTTGGCCTCTTTGCCCAAGTAACCAGTGACAGGACAAGAAGTAATGGCCTCAAGTTGTGCCAGGGGAGGTTTAGATTGGATCTTAGGAAAAATGTCTTTACTGAAAGAGTGGTGAGGCATTGGAACAGGCTGCCCAGGGAGGTGGTGGAGTCACCATCCCTGGAGGTGTTCAAAAAACGTGTGGATGTGGCACTCCAG
>VZTL01064964.1:0-11046 GCA_013400535.1 Scopus umbretta | reverse complement strand
TTATTATTATTATTATTATTATTATTATTATTATTATTATTTCCTTTTTCTCTGCTGTCCTATTAAACTGCCTTTATCTCAACCCACGGGTTTTAGTTCTTTTTCGGTCCTCTCCCCCACCCCGCCAGGGCAGGGGGAGGGTGAGCGAGCGGCTGTGTGGTGCTTGGTTACCAATCAGGGTTAAACCACAACACCTGTCTAGTTCATAAAAACAATTAGATTTTAGTTCTTTCCAAGGAAGAAACATCTCAATAGCTTCAATTTAAACCACTGGAAATATGAAATTAGCAGTTCCAAGATCTTACAAGAGCAGAGCACCAAGCTGAGCATGAGACAAGCATTAATCATTTTCATTGCCTATGGGAGCAGGCAAAGAGGTACAGCTTTCCTACATGTCCTCCTTCCATTTTTCAATATATTAAAAATCAGCCAAGATCCCAGAAGTATGTACAATGCATCTTTATCCCTCCAAAAAATTATTTTGATATGAAATATTGCTTCAAAATAAAATACATTATTGTTTGTATTTCACTAATCATCTGAACTTAGAATAAAAAAAAAAAAATCAATGTTGACAAATATAACCTAGCATTTAACACAGAAAAGGAAAAAGAAGACACTAGATTTTATACTAAAAAGTAATCAGAAGGAGCAAAAAAAAAATGAGAAACTGTTTAAAAGAATAAGTAAAAAAGCACATAAGGTAATCAGTGTGGGAGGAGGGAGGAGCAAAAGAAGGCTGGACTCTACTCCCCCAAGTCTTCTTCCATGCTCAACCATCATCTCCACTACAATAATTAAATAATGTGTTTCACAGACTTTTAAGAGAGGGTATCCAAGTCTGATTCTTCAGAATCTTCAAGCCATCTGTTTTGGAAGTTCCAATCTGCAGAAACAGCACAAACATATGGAAAGACCATACCCTGCATTGAGGAATTTCAAATTTCAAACTAAATCCTGACATGTGAAAAAAGTCAGGTAGATCCAACAGTAAAAGAGCCACTCAGCACATGCAGTCCATTTTTAGGTGCTTACTTCAAAATGACCTAACATTCACATGAATCTTAATGCTCCTGTAGAGCCAGTAAGACAGTGGATGGTCAGCATCTTAAAAAAAAAAAAAAAAATCAGGCCACTTGTATTGATAAAGATACAAACACCTAACTTTAGCTTACAATTTCTACAATTATTTTTTCCTCCATGAATAAAACATCACACATTTTGTACTTACATTACAATTTCAGTCACACCTATGTTAAATGCACAGCTATTGTATGCAAAACCAGGCCTTAAAAAGTCTTACGCTCCAGGGTGCCATGCTTCCCCTGAGATCCTGCCTGATACTGCACTAACCTCTGTTTTTAGTGTTAACTAACAGGGTATTTGCCTGAAGCATTTGTTCTCCAACTTCCAACCTTGCCCCCTGCTAGACAAAGTTTTTTGCTTATTGATATTGGCAGAGGGTAGGGGAATTTGAAGTGTATTTGAACTACAGTGGAAGTACTTGGAAATTTCTAGCATTTTGAACTACTTTATGACTTCTAGCAATAGTCTGTCTTGGAGAATCAGCAAAATTCTGCATTCATAAAAGTATTTAAGGGCAGATTAACTCATGACTAGTTAAAAATAAAGCGTGTTAGTAAAGTTTACCGTCTTCATTATCAGGTGTGAAAGCAAGACTTTCCCTTTAAATATCCCAGCCTACAGTTAAAAGGTCAGTTTCCAATATTTCCTCCAAAGGGAAGATTTCCAGGCCAAAAGAATTCTTACAGTTTACAGAATTCCACATTTGTCATTAAAAAAAAAAAAGGTGCACACAATAATAAACTGTAGCTGCTTGCTGTAAAGCAACTATTTTCTCAACCACCACAACAGGAGCTTTCAAAAATTTGTCCTGTACGTGCCCCTGAGAGGAATGAACACAGAGAACTGAAGCACAGGCACAAAACAACAGAGGATTCGTTAATATTTCAGGCACCCAAATCCAAAATGGTGGTCATTAAGCCTGTGAACCTCTCTTCAACAGGACTGTTCACAAGGCATCACATGATTTCTGCACAGACTTGTCAACGTGTATAACTGGGCAGGTAGGAACTGTCACCCACTGATTAGGGACAATTACCTGGAAACTTGTCCATGGGGGAAGAGGGCAAATCCAAGTTCTAGCATGCAATTCAAAAAACAAATTTATGTAAAATACAGGTCCCAGTGAATCCTGACTTCTTATTTGGAACACAGCATAGCTTCAAGAGGCAGAAGGAACACCGCTCCCATGCAGAAAAATATACAGGATATGTATATACAGCAACTTAGGTGACATAAGCATTAGACTTAAAATCTCTGTCACTCACAGACTCCCTGTACTCCTATCAACCTCAGGAAGGGAAATTTTAAGATCCTGTTGCTAGCAACATTTTCTATTTTATGGCTCCAATGTTCTAGTGAACGAGGGAAAGGCTGTGGATGTTATCTACCTGGACTTTAGTAAAGCCTTTGACACTGTCTCCCACAGCATTCTCCTGGAGAAGCTGGCGGCTCATGGTGTGGACAGGTGCACCCTTCGCTGGGTTAAAAACTGGCTGGATGGCCGTGCCCAGAGAGTGGTGGCGGTCACAAGCNCCAGGGGAGGTTTAGATTGGATATTAGGAAAAATTTCTTTACTGAAAGAGTGGTGAGGCATTGGAACAGGCTGCCCAGGGAGGTGGTGGAGCCATCATCCTTGGAGGTGTTCAAAAAACGTGTGGATGCGACACCAGGACATGGTTAAGTAGACATGGTGTTTTGGGTTGATGGTTGGATTAGATGATCTCAGAGGTCTTTTCCAACCTTAATAATTCTATGATTTTACAATTCTGGAATACCTTGCTTTCTTCTCAAGGTACAAACCAGAAAATTTCTAACAAACAGCCAAAAGAGGCAGATTGGACACTTTAGAAGTGACATGAAATTAAATGAAACTGTCATCTTCTTCAACAGGACCATCAAGGCTATTAAGGAGAAGTTAAGCACCTTGTATGGCTTGTGAAGCCATGTATTGAAAACTTAGGAGATCAGTTTAAAGAATCTAAAGGTAAGCCAAGTTCACTGATTACAAGGACAGCAAACATCAAAGAACGAAGTAGTTGCCCAAAGAAGAAAGAGCTGTTCTTCCAAGAGACCAAAAGTGAACTTTGCATTCACTTACTTATTACTAATAGATTGTATGGTACCACAAGCACTAAAAGATATAAAAACACTAATAATCAGCTATGTCTGTCTTGCAACAAAACCAAAGTGCCAAGAAAGGCAGACCAAAGTCTAGGAGAATTGCCTACCTTTCCTACCACAACCTAGAAAAAATCTCATATTGTTTCCAAAACCTAACCATTTTAAAAATGACATTTCAAAAAGTAAATATAATGTCAATTTCCAGCCTTTATTCAAATATAAGACCACTGACACGAATGATTTCTCTAGCAATTCATGAATTTGTTGCCTCAAAAGACAGGAAATTTTTTTAGACCTAAATATTCTGTTAGAAGATATTAAAAAAGAGGTTTAATTTCACGGTAACAGTGTGCACACTGTATCAACTAAAACAATTTCTATTTATTTTCTGTAGTAGTCTTCTGATAGTTTAGCATGCCACTATGGCAACTGTCTATATTATACATCCCATACAGCCACTCCCCTCCTCCAGACTCTTAATATGGCCCTACCCAGTCCAGCACAAGATTGACCATCCCACGAATGGAAAAATCACACCAAAAAAAAGGAACTAAAAAGCAGTGTGAAGAAGTAACAAAAAATACTTGAGATTACCTACAGGCAAAAAAGGTCCAATTCTTAGTTTTAAAATATGTATTTGCCACCTGACTTTGCACAAATCTGTATTAGTCCCTCAGTTTCCTTTCTGTAAAATGGGGCAGGGGAACTGAAATCTGTTTCTGTACAGCAGGGTAACAGATTGAATTCATTAAGACTTGTAAAGCACTTAGGCTTGCTCATATGACTACTGCTTTAGATGTGTAAATATGTTGTATTATAAAAAGGGAGGTTAAATTATGCAGATCTCCAAATTATAATAAGCTATGTGCAAAAATATACCAGCAAAGTTCTTTCAAATGAAGGTTATGACAATCACATTATGATGTTAGAAAAAATGGCAGAATGAGGACAATGCTGACATGCAATCATCTCAAAGACATTGTCAGTAAAACTGAAGAGAAACAAGGTTTGAAAGACAACAGGAAAGTTAAAATATAAATATCATTGTTCAATTGTGAATTTGATATATTCGCTTTTTTCAGTATTGGTCAATATAAGCAAAATATAGTTATAAATAGTAATAAACTAGTTACAGAAGATTTCATTTCTCTGTATAAAACTGAATAAAAAGCAAGGTCTAGAGAAACCAATTCCATGCTTTGGACAATTAACTCATAGAATAACTACTTTTAGAGCAGAAAGTGAGATTATTGTTAACTATATGATAACAATAATCATATGATATTTTGCCCAAAAAGTTACTATAATTGGAGAATTAAATAACAACAGCTACATTATGAAGTTCTATATACTGTAAGTAAGAATTGCAATAATAAATAACATGTAGATTAAACATAGAAAGTGAAAGATTTATCACCATCAACAGCCATTACCACAACAAAGGACCAAATCAGGAGTAAGGAATGCGAAGGGATCGATAGAAGTAAAAACCACAATAAAGTCCTTAAAAAGAATGCACATTATTTATAAGGAAAGGTGGGTGTGGACAGGACAATTTATTTAAATACAGAGTCTCAAATTATTCTGCCTTACCAGAGATCTTTTTCAGGCTATGGAGATTGCAAACAAAAGCAGCTAAAGAGGCATTTCAAGTACAACTGGTAAGATGCGTATGAATAACTAGAAAGCTATGAGGATATTTAAACACCATTAGCAAAAATTTCAAATAATACATTTCCATGGAATAGCAGAACTGAAAGAAAATTAGTAGGTTTGCTAGATGATTAAGCAGTCAAAGGATCACTTATACAAGATAAACACACTGCAGAGCAGCTAAATGATTTATTTGCATTAATTATTCACAACGGATATGGAAGAATTCGTTCCCAGATCTAGTCTTTACAGGTAAAATAAAATTGCCAGTTTAAAAAGAGGGGACACAAAATTAAAAGGCAAAAACCAAAAGTTAACAGAAGGTTATACAGTCTAAAATTTAAAGAAACTGAAATGGCAAACCTCAGTCTATCCTAACATCAAAAGAAATGGAGGCTTAGGCCCCATCTATTACTTCATCTGATGTGCATAGGATATAAACTTCTGTTCAGTCCTGAAGAAGAGGAAAAGGCTAAGGGCTACTGTGGCAGAGTTATTTTGGGGTGTCACGTTGTGAATTTGGAGAATCTACTAACGTTACCTGAATTTGTCTCCTCCTAGAAGAAAATCCACTCTTAAATTTATGAAAACTTTTCCCCATCTTGTTACTAGAATGGTTTAGAGTAATCATCATATTTCTGAAAAATCTCAGTGGGATAATGCAGTTCACATTGACTGGTATCAATAACTTTTCCCAAGTCCTTCAAAAGAAGAGCTATTATGAAGATTAAATAGTCATGGAGTAAGAGACTGCAAAATAAAGCTAAACTTGGAATGAACTGTTAATTTTTAGAACAGCTGGCTATAGTCAAGTAATTTGAGGCTCTTACTCATACTAACCTTTAAATCAGAGTGGAGAACCCATGTCTTACAAGCCATGACAAAAGTAAGTCTTAGTTATTTCTCATTACATTATTGAGTAATGCTAAGTGTATACATTAACATCTGACACAAAAGTATTTGAAAAACCTCTTGGCCCTGGGAAAGGTAAAAGTTTCCCTATTCCTGTCTTCTATGTACCACTTGCTTACCAAAAGCTAATCAAATGTAGGTCACTTCTCAACATCAATGCACAGTACGCATGGCTCCCTGGTTAATCTAAACTCAGTACAGAGACATGTAGTTCTCAATTAGGAAGATGAGAGTTCTACATCTTCCTATGCACTAATAAATAAATAAATAAATAAATTGTTATGACAATACAGTGAAACTTGGGTAAAATTCTTTAACCAAGAGAAAGTAATTATAAAATTCAGTGCAGAACATAACATAATCCAACTTCTGAACAAGTACATCTGTACACAAGCTATTCTCCCTTCAAGCCATGCATCACCACCTCTCAGTGTCAGAATCACCACACTTTCATATAGTTCAGTATGTCCAACTGATACAGCTTACAGTACAAAGCTTAAGTTATTTAGGCCAAATGTACATGTTTTATGACCCGTTATCTTCACTCGGAGCTACCTTAACGTGTCTCACGAAATCCATAGAAAATTGTTAAAATAACTAGCAAGGTACAAAACTCATCCTGGTAGTGGCTAAGAGTTTCATATTTCACCCTCAAACCACGTCCTTTAAGATAAAAGTTCAAAACCCTTATCGTTCGATTTAAAGAGATCAATACTCAGACCAGACTTGATTATTGCATTAAGGTTAATAAGTGTACTTTCATGTGAACTTTTCTTCATGAAAAGTTAATTCGGTGGAGGTGAACAGCTTATTAGCCCTATTAGTAAATTTATGTTATTTAGCATCTTCAGTCCTTTGCTTCCAAACTACCTGCTAAGTCTTAACTTTACATAGCTTTTATAGATTTAATAGTAATACACAGCTTTACATTTTGCTATATACAATAGCGACATTTATAATGCATTTACCATATACTGATGGAAAAATACCCAGTTAGACTAACTGGACTTAAAAAGAGGCATGGGATGGAAAAATCATACTAGAGGATTCAAAGAATCTGACTTGAAGGAGTAACTTCAATATTTCATTTAAAAAAAAAGTTTGTGAAATAGAAAATGAATAGATAATTTTAAAAGTTCCCAGTGCACCAGTGTTCTTTACCCCCAAAAGTAGAAATATGGTAGAAATTATCCACAGACTACCCTACTTTGCCAAGAAGTCATGTGAGAACATCAGGGGAGAAAGAAATTTCAATATAAAGCCACTAAAAGACACTTCCATGTTTTGTTTTCTGTGTACAACAAAGTTAAGGGCAGAATGTTATCAGCCTCATGTTTGAATAGCTTGTCCTTATTTATGTCAAAGTGCTAACATTATTTAAATGAGGCTTTCTGTATTTAATAGTGCAGTTTGTCCAACATATCCTTCGCTTGTCAGAGATAAATAGAATGCTGTGTTCCAGCACAAGAGAAAGCAAATCTGTTACTGCTACGTTCTGGCTGCACTCTATGTTTCTGAAGAGATACCAGCTATAAAAAGAAGTACCTATTGTTTCTACCAGGTTTTTCACGCCATGTTGCTGGTTTCTCAGTAGACCAGATCTCTTGCTGAAGCCGAGAAAGACCAAGTCTCTGAATAACACCATTAAGAGACCAGTTAGTTTCCCATTTCCTTTGCAGCAGTCCTAAAATATTTTTTTTTAATTTAAAAAAAAAATATTTCTTCTTAAAATGGTCTTTCAATTTTACAATTTTATACAGAAGTTCTGGCTTGAACTACAACACAGCTTCAAAGTGAAGAATGCCTTTGACATCACCTTTATCACCTATGTATTCCCATGGAGGCCCCTAGAGGAGAAAAGAATGTAGACTCTGTAAGACTAAGCAAAGTTTAGATTTTTAGCTAAAGAAGATACAGTTTGGAAATTTTCTCAGAATTTCTGGAGTGGTACACAGAATGTCTAGAGCAAATATGACAAAGGCTATGTAGGTTAACCACTATAATAAATAGTTGTTTTAGAATGCTAAAGCACTTTGCCATTTGGTGCAAGACCAAAAAACCCATTTTGCTGGTTCAGACTACAACATCCTTTCAGCCCAGCACTGTCTCTGGGCATCTGTTTCTAGTCACTGGCGGTATATAACAGCAAGGTTTAACTGCTGTAGAACAGTTATTCTGACAGAACATTTTATCCCTCAGCACTTTTCAACTTGCCTTTCATTTTATTCACATAGCATTGTTCCCTCTGGCCAAAGCATAAAATCCAAATAAAAAGTAAATCCTGCAATAAAGCTAGTAGGTCTACTCAAACCATGTAAAACCTTCAACTATACACTGTCACATTATTACAGACTTGTCAGCAAATTTTGCCGACAAATCCAAACCACTACAGGAACAGAAAAAAAAGATCAGGAGCACCTTGGCATGGAAATCAGGCCCTGTAATTGTCAGCAAAAATGTAATAGTCAACTAATGCAGGAGACACTCACCAAAACAAGTGAACAAAGTGGAACGAAAAGATGATGCTAAGTGGATGATGTAGTAGTAAGGAGAGACAAATCATTTCAGAAATCCAGTGTATTTTGACAATATTTACCCCTAATCATTTGTTCTAAAATGAAAATGAGGTATGTAGACTGAACAGCCAGCAGTCATACAGGAAAACTGAGAAGTCAGTAGCACATTTCTCATCTCTACACATGCTGTGATGCTCTACATTTGGAGGTCTTCTGGGTTGTCTGGCTCCTGTTTCTCTTCCCCACACACAAGCCATGTTCATACCATGATAAATGTATGTATTTAATTTGTGTTATGATCATCCTAAGAGTCTTGTCAAACAGGATACCCAAAAGGATGGTGACAGACACTAATCCAACAAATTACAACCAATAGGACCAAAGAAAAAATTACAACATTGATGAGCTAGTTAAGTCTGGCTGTCAAGCTAGTACAAGTCAAGCAGAGGGCTCCAATTGCTATTCAGTCTAGATATCATTTAATTGCTAACCTGTTGGAAAAGGGAATTACCTGGTTCAGAGAAGCAGTTCAAGTGGTCTAAGAAAAAAGCAAAGGTTGGAGGTGGAAATGATACAATATGCAACAAGAGTGGTGAAAAAAGACTGTGAAGAAATCAGAGTACGCTGAGGAATAGTGAAAGAGGATTCTAGTAGGAAACAAAGGAAAAGCATGAAAGGCATCAATGGAACACTTCCTCCCAGGTCTCAGTCCTTCATAAGAACTTTAGCGGTACCAAACAGAAAAGGTATCAGCAAAGATGCAAATAGCAGGAAGTTGTAACCTCAGGGACGTGCAATGCATGGGAAAAAAAGGAACCAAAGATGTCTCTCCAAGTTAACATATTTGGTACCCAAGCATGTGTATTGGTAGAGATATAGGTCAGCAGTCCAAGATAGCCATTAGGATCTGCCAGAGAGAGAGGAGATGAAATATGTATCAGGAAATATGATGAAATAGGAGAAATATGATGAGAGCCTATCAACTCTGATTCAAGAAACTGGATATGTATTGTTGGAAAGTGTGACTTGGGAAGTTTTACTTGCCTTCCTTTGTACTGTTCCTAGGCACCCATTATGCACTGTACTGTGCCAGAATAAATCTGTTCTCATGTAACTACTTTAAACTATGAAAAACAGGTTGCCTTGAAATAATGTAATCATAAATAATGAATAAGGGCAACTTCAAAAAGAAACGTTAGGAGGTAACTACCTAATGTAAAAGACTAAGATGGACTGGAACCAGGGTAAAATTTGCAGTGTTACAACAGAATTATTATTGGTTCAGAAGTTTTGACCATAGAGTCATAACTTCTTTTTTAGGTCCTTAAGGCAGCTGGTGTTTTGTCGGGTTGGTCCTGCCTCTGTTGTGACCCACAGGCAGAAAAACAATGAGTAGGGGAGCACAGGGTATGGCCAGTACCCATAGCAACAGCATGAAAATGAGGAAGAAAGGGAGCTTAAACATGAGTAATTCCTTGGTGCAAGGTGATGAATCTTCTTTGTATACATTAGTACACCTTTAATTTATCAAAAGTAAATAAAATCTTCTGACTTTTCAGGTACTTGCTTATGTACCATAGCATGTTGAAAGTAACGCATAGAGAAGACATATATGGGAAATTTGACTTTTTGCCTAAGACTGATGCCAACACCTTGAGTGTAGTTTGTTGAGCTTCTCCCTCCCTGCAGCAATGCAGCATAATCAGTATGGGGTTTACTACCAGCAGAAATAGCTATTCGGCAACAGCTCTTGATATACTTCAAGGCTAGATAACACAGTCTGGAGGTCAAGTTCTGACTTCTTGAAGCCTAATTTATTCAAGAGGAAACTAAAGTACCACAGCTAGAAAATGGCCAAGCACTTTCTTCAATTGATGAAAAAGCTGTTTTTTTTCCAAAAGATTTCTGCCAACAGAAAAGGATTATGAGCAGAATAGGGCACTAAACACTGCCAATTTCCTTGGTTACTGTATGAAGAATGTTAGATGTTCAAAGAAGGCAAGAAGAAACTGAAAAACGTATCAAAGATTTGTTCAAGAACTGAAGACAGAGAGCAGACAGAGTGCAACGTTAATTGTGCCACTAAACCTTGTCAAACTATACAAGGGACAAGTAATGACCAAGTGTATTAAACCATTGAGATTTTAAAAGACTTTTTAAGAAGCTCTGTGCACTTATTACTCACTCTCTCATACACAGACACACACACCCCCCACACCTCCCTATCTACCTTTCATGGCAACTATGCAGCAGAGTGATATACATTTTAAATTCCAAGATCATTGATAATTTTGTGTACAAAATCATCTGCTAAATTTCATTGCTTGCAGAGATTGGAATGTCACAGGATAGAAAAAACGTCCCTCTTCACCCCAGTAGCTGAACCATAGGGACTGCTAAAGTTAGTTCCATTTTGATTTCCCTTATACACGTGTGATCATTTTCATACACAACAAAAATGGTAGGAAGCTTTACTAGTTTCATGTTATTCAAAGCAGAAAATATGACTGGCCAACTGGTATATGACTGCTATACCAGAATCCATTTTTAGGTGCCTGCTTGAGTATAAAGAGTACATATATAAAGCAAAAATGGGTCCCAGAACCCTTCTCAAGTATAGTATCAGATCTAGATTTATTTGGCCAACATCATCAGAGAAGGGAAAAGTCCTGCAATACCTTCTTCTGAGGAGGCTCTGTGTCCTGGTTTCAGCTTGGAGAGAGTTAATTTTCTTTCCCGTAGCTGGCATAGTGCTGTG
>VZTL01064956.1:1392-15446 GCA_013400535.1 Scopus umbretta | reverse complement strand
TTTTCATCTGTGAATTCATGCTAATTCATGCAGATTCAAATCAGTTCATCTGTCAAACATGCTCCCATTCTTTCCTTCATCTACTACCAAATCAGTTGCTAAAATTACCCCTATCATCATTGTCTTAATTAAGAGAGCTTCTGCACCAGCAAAGCTGCTCCTTGCAGGGATAGCTAATTATAAGATATTTTATATTGTCAGCTTTTCCTACTGGCAAGGTTTAGGTTGGCAGGAAAGCTTACTGGCAGTTCTGGTTTTTGCCTCACTGAACCTTTACAATCTCAAACTGTGAATGCTGTTTATGTACAGTTTTCACTTACATCTTCTTCCTTATCTTGTCCACTTGCAAGGCATTGACATGCCAGAGGTACGCTCCTTCAAGGATTTTAATGCACTGTTCTTTCTCACCAGGGGAACTTCTAGATGGACAAAGAGGACTAGTCCCTTCAAATTTTGTGGATTTTGTTCAAGATAATGAGACCCGGGTATCAAGCACGTTAAGCAGTGAACAAGATCAGAATTTTATCAACCATTCGGGTCCTGCTTTGGAAGGAGATCTCTTGGAGATAAGTCCACCAACTCACATAGAGTCCAGTGTAATCAGCAATGGCGCAGGGACTCTGGATGTGAACATTGATGAAATTGGAGAAGACATTGTGCCTTATCCTAGAAAAATCACCCTTATTAAACAACTAGCCAAAAGTGTCATTGTGGGCTGGGAGCCACCGGTAGTGCCACCCGGATGGGGAACCATTAGCAGCTACAATGTTCTGGTTGACAAAGAAGTACGGATGAACATAGCCTTGGGAAGCAGAACGAAAGCTCTTATAGAAAAGCTTAACATTTCTACTTGTACATACCGAATATCAGTTCAGAGCATTACAAACAAGGGTAACTCAGATGAACTGCAGTGCACTTTGTTAGTTGGGAAGGATGTCATAGTAGCCCCCTCTAATCTTAAAGTGGACAATATAACCCAGATTTCTGCTGAGCTGTCCTGGCTCCCTACAAACAGTAACTACAGTCATGTGATCTTTCTTAACGAAGAAGAATTTGATATTGTCAAGGCTGCTAGCTACAAGTACCATTTTTTTAATTTGAAGCCCAATATGGCCTACAAGGTGAAGGTCATGGCAAAGCCCCATCAGATGCCCTGGCAGCTTCCCCTGGAACAACGAGAAAAAAAGGAAGCCTTTGTGGAATTTTCTACGTTGCCAGCAGGTTTGATTTTTTTTTTCTCCCTACCCCAACACTCTCCAGCTAAGTTTCTCTAAAAAGCCTAGATAAATTAATCTCACCTTTAGCTTTATGCTGTAATCCCTGTCACATCCATGAGCAGACTGGGGATTATTAGGTTGCTTTATGGTATCTAAAATTAATTCCTGTCCTGCATTATTCTCTTCTTTGTTCCTGGGTAAGGATTGCAGCATTTTTGGGAGATAAATGAGGGAAAGCCATGCTTATCATCATCATAGATCACAGGCAAAGTGTTTTATCAGATTAATCTCTATTTGTATTTAATTTGTCCAGTTATAGTATTTCTGGTAGTAATTTATTTTCATTGGTGTGAACACCACTGGTTAAAAAACAGTTATTACTGCTGACATGTTATTTGTGTGTCTTGAAGCTCTTTTTACAGGGGTGATCCAGCCTTTTTTCTGTAATGACAAACAACACAGACATCTTAGAGGACCACGCATCATTTAGGGGATGTAAATGCATTTTGGTTGTGAAGCTGTAATCACGTTGTACGATTTGAATTTGTAAACAAAACAAATCGGTTGTGTTTTGGAAAGTCCGAGGTTTTTTTCCCCACCTTGTTTTTACATTAGGAATGTTGATAAGCGTTACCACTCATTTCCCAGTATTTAAGAACAGTGAAGTAATGTTGAAAACTAGAGCTGAAATAATGTAGTGCATTTAAAGGATAATCTCATAATTTGGGGGGTGAATGGCAGTACCTGAAAAATTTGAACCTCTCTCCTTATAGATCCATCTATCCCTCTAACCAAGGTCATCTGATCAAGGACAAGTAGCAGGCTCCTGAAATATTCAGACTTTCAGAGCACTGAATGCCTCTGAAGCAGGGACAGTCAAGTACAAGTGACTCCTGGCGAGTGAAATTTCAATAGCATGTATTGCGCTGTGGCTTAATTGACTCCCTGCTGGGATTTGATTCTAGCAAAGGGGCAGGAATTAGTTCTGGTCTCTTCCTTGGCTTGCGTGACTTCTGTGTAAGGAGACATGCAGGACAGTAATGCTGGTTGAGTAGAGAGGGAGTTAAGCTCTCTGCTTTTGTCTACTGCTTTTGATGCCGTTGAAGTATAGTTTCATAAAAAATGTCCCCAGCCTGGGCATTTACTCTTTTGTCTTAAATCACTTCAGTGAGATAAGTGGTAGTGCTATTATAGAGTCTGCTAGGAGGAGGAGCCATTTAAACTTTGTGTATGCTCTGTGGGAGTCGGGAGAGGCTGCCCAAATGGTGACTTGAACTTAGTAGGCATGTTGACTTCTTTGTTATTTGGGAAAGGCCTTTCCAATGAGGTATTTTTCAGGCCAAACACTTAACATGCTGTATCTCCCTCTAGCTGCTGAAGTGTGCTAAAGCAATAAGTGAGCTCTTCTCTGCTGAGGAGCTAAAATGCAGCGAAGCCCCTGCTTTCAGATCCCGCGATCCCAGAAGCTTCCCCACCACTTCATTTCACACAGAGCTTTTTTATAAAAGCACATCAACTTTTCACTGTTCCGCAGCAAAATAAAATAGCAACTGTTGAAGTGATTAGAGGCTGAGGCTTGTGTTTCGAAAGTCATTGACACAAAGGGAAAAGGATATGCCCCTGAAATCAGAGTCAGCAATGGGAGTTAACATCATCGTGTGTTAGGTTTTTTCCTTGAAAATAAATGTTACTGGTTTCGAGTAATCACACCTGTCATCTTCCAAACTACAGTTAAAAGAACTCTGGATTATTTTTCCACCGTAAATACCTTCAGCTGAGCTACGTTGTAAGGGACATGTTTCAAAGGTTATTTTAGAGTATGCTAAGAGAGCAATGCAGATATTCTGCATGACGGGAACCTTTTGTTACTGTGCTTCTCTTGAAGATGCATGGGGGCGAGTGATGACACATAAACCTTTAGCTGTGGTGAATGTCAGGTTTAGCAGACAGTGCAGCATGAGCTGCAGCAGAACTGGCCACAGGCAGCTGCTAATGTTTGTACTGACATTTTTCTACGGGCTTCTTTCTGAAGCCCTTCTGTTTACAAAGGAATATGTGCGCTTGCTTTATTTGAAGCTGAGAAGCTCTGCTCTTTACTAGTGGGTCCAGTGATACCCTTATAGAAAAGGGTACCATCAGCCACTTGTACCAAAAAGGGAGTGGGGATCAGTGAAGATTTTAAAATTTTCACACCGTATCAATCTCAGGGGTTTTTTAGGAATACGTTAAGCAAAAATGAACTTGAGATAACTGCTCACATTTCAAAGCTAGAGAGAGCAGTTGCATGAAAACC
Source organism: Scopus umbretta (assembly GCA_013400535.1). Classification (NCBI taxonomy): domain Eukaryota; kingdom Metazoa; phylum Chordata; class Aves; order Pelecaniformes; family Scopidae; genus Scopus; species Scopus umbretta. The sequence goes on along the minus strand of VZTL01064956.1, from coordinate 11,936 downwards.
ACAGGAGAATGGGAGGTCACCTTTCCATTTTTTTCTTTGCATAGACATAGCATGTTTTGCCCAATTTATACTTGAAAACACATTGCTTCCTTTCAGTCTCAAGCTGGGTGACAGCTCTTTAGTAGCTGAGCAACTGAACCCCTCTTCCTGATTCATCGAAGTATTAGAATTGCTTCAGTTAAAATAGAAGTAGTGCTCTTTTGGGCGCTCAGATCTAAAACCAGACATCAGCATGCACAGGATCGGGATCCGTGGGACTGTTAACAGGTTTTGAGCTAATTTAGGTAATAAATTCATGAAGACCAAACTGTAGCAGAATTTTGACGCAACCATTTATGTTGATGACCAAGACCATCAAGAGTCATCAAAAGTAATTTCCTATTTAATGATGGGGGGAAAATAGAAACCATACTAAGCCTTGGGCATTACAGTTTATGAAACCATCTCTGTTACAGCCTGCGAAGGTCGAGATAGACTCTCTGGGGATTGTTTTGTTTTGGGAGAATGAAAGGAAGGTGACTTCTGCAAGAGCAGATTAATGTCATTGGCATAGCCAAGGTATTGGACTCAATCAGATGCATTCTTTCTTGTTAAGCTGAGGAGCTTTGCTGGATGGGGAGCGCTGGCTGTCAGTAAAATAGGATGGTCAGGGAAGCTGAGATTCAATCCTAAATCAAAATCTACCTCTTGGCCAAGAATAGTATTAGTTCAGTTTGCGTACTTTGGCCTTGCATGTTAAAAATACGTCGCAGGTGCAAGGGGCGGCGTAGTAAAAAATGTCATGTTGTGCCTGTAGTGTCCTGAACATGGCCATGATTTCATTTCCATGCCCACTAGAGGATGAAATTCAGTGACAGCAAACTACTGAAATGCACTGACAGTTTGCCGGCATATCTGGAGGCTGAGGCTTGTGTGATATTTACACTTGTATCATGATCTGTTTGGTAGCAATGAATATACACAGTTACACAGTTAAAATATTTGTAGCTTTTCTGGTAGATGAACAGAGATTGGTTGTGCTTGGTTCGCTGGCAAAAGCAAACTCGCTGCAGCCAAGGTTTGTATTCTCCCAGCTATTACCCAGAGATGGCTACGGCTGAACCCTGCTTCTGAGATGTTTTAGCATGAAACAGTCGTCAGGGTTTTGACTGTTAAATTAACACAACAGGATGCCTGAAATATTCATGAACTAATAATCTTTATGATATTTTTACTTTGGCTTTCTGTCCAAAGTAGGGCTATTTATAGTAGGGTAATAATGTCTTTTAATTAAGGATGTACTTGGTGTGCTATTACACTAACATACTGTAAATGCCTTAAAAGGTTAGTAGGTATATTCTTTTCTTCCATGCAAAGACTTTGAGTCCTTTAAACCAGCGTGCTGCTGGTTGAAAAGGTTAAAGTTTTGGCTTGCAGTCCACATTACACCTTAACGACAGTGTGCTTCTGGCCCATAAATCGTGACTTGGAGCCACTGATAGTCCAGAGAGGCAGAATTTGAAAGTGATTTCTGAGTACGTAGTGTGCATTCACGTATTCAGGCAGAGATATGTACCAGATATGTCACCTGCCACAGTTTTCCACTGTGTGCCACTCCTGGGCCTTTTTCCCCCTGCACGTTTCGGTTAACGTCTTCTGCATGCAGAGTAAATAGCAGTTATGCAGCCTGGAGGGATAAAAATAGGTCCAGAGCAAGCTGCAAGTACAGACCAACTTGCAAAGTCATATAGCGTAGTTACTGGCTGTAAGCTGAGGGTCAGTTCCTGGCTGCATGACCTGCTGAGTATATGCTTCTGGTTTTACATAATAACTACCATGAGGATATTTTGTCATCTTAAAAAAAAAAAAAATGCTTTGAGATCTGTAGTTTCCAACTTGCAAGTATATCAGTTGATACACACTTCAGATCTAAGGCTCAACAGTGACCAGTCTTGTCTTCCTTAGGTCCTCCAGCTCCACCTCAAGACGTTACTGTACGGGCTGGGTCCAGCCCAGCGACCGTACAGGTGTCCTGGAAACCACCAACTCTGACAGCAACAGGGACCTCCCATGGCGCCAATGTCACAGGCTATGGTGTTTACGCGAAAGGTCAACGGGTGAGTTCTTCCAGCGTTGCGGTGACCTTCTGTGTTAGGTGAACTGACAGGCAAAGGCAACACTAAAGGCAACAGCACCTGAATGCGTGCATGGTTTTCTCAGCTTTCGGTAGAAGCGCCTCTTTTGTTTGTGCATAATTTGCTCATTAGCTGCCTTTCTATAAGCACTTAAGCTTTTGGGCAAATCGTTTGAAAGGATTAAAGACAACTGGTGCTAAGTGGTGTGGAGCCCTAATGTGGGCTCTTGCAGCCCACTCAGTGTTGGCAATAATTCACTCCATGTTAAGACTTTGAAGGTTGTATTTTAGTGGGGTTGAGGGGAGGGAAACAGATGTCTCCATGATAGTAAGTTGCTTGTTTGTGTACTCAGGTGGCGGAGGTGATCTTTCCAACAGCGGAGAACACGTTGGTGGAGCTAATGAGACTAAGGAGTTTGGAAGCGAAGGAAGTTACAGTTCGAACACTCTCTGCACAAGGGGAATCAGTAGACTCTTCTGTTGCTGCCATTCCATCTGACCTACTGGTGCCTCCAACCCCTCACCCCAGAACTGCTCCCAAATCTAAGCCATTAGCAAGTGCCGGAGCCCCAGAAACCAAAGAAGAACATTTAGGTCCACATTTAAAAATGGATGAGTCATGGGAGCAGACTCGTTCGGCATCCCCTGTTCATGGACACACGCTTGAGCCACCTGCCCCTAACTTTCACAGCCCGCTTCAGGCGAGGAGGTCTCCATCGCCTAACCGAATACTCCCTCAACCTCAAGGCACACCTGTCCCAAACACCGTCGCAAAAGCCATGGCAAGAGAAGCTGCACAACGAGTTGCAGAGAGCAATCGGGTAAAGGCAAATTTTTTCTCAAGGCTTTTTTGGGCTGGCTTTATTCATTGCGGCACTTTCCATCAAATGATTTTTTTCATCGTGTGCTTTAAGGAGCAGCTAATCATTCATAAACCCTGAAGATCTGTAGTTTGAGAAGCAGCAGTGTGCTAAAATTCTGTGCCATCTTCTACAACTATGCTTGCAACCATAAAGAGCATTGATCAGCCTTTGATCAGCATGGAAACCCCATAACATCACGAGAAATGTTGTCTCCAAAAATGCAGAGCCTTCTGAAGAAAAGTAATCATCCAAGTTTGTGCTTGGATCCTGCAGGAGTCAAAAGGGAGGCTTGTGCCTATGTGGGAAAAGTCAACCAAGTACTGAAGTACTTTGGAAGAGACCAAAACAATAAAAGGCAGTTTAACAATGGGTCTGGAAATAGGCAGACAGACAAAAGTCCTGAGCAGGCTTACTGTGAGAGCTAATCTTTTTGGTAATTTACAAAATGAAGACAGAGTCTCATTTCTATAGGGGAATCTAACCAGCAGGTAGATGAGAGACATGTTTGTATTCTAAATCCATATGCTTTTTCAAAAGAGCAGGTTAGATGCACGTAAAGCACTATTCTGTATGTTGTCATGGATCCACGGGCAATTTTACATATTTGCCCCTCAGGAGTGCCCCTTTCTCAGTGCTGCACCTTCACAGATGTTTACAGATGCTTCAGCATAGCTGCTGTGTGAAAACTTTCCATTACAGCTCCTTTTTAGCTGCTAGAAGCATCACTAGGAGATCTCCCAAAGGAGACTCACTGGTTTTGAGACCATTATGACCCATGGCTCCTGTAGCAACCCAGATGTTTGCTAGGTAATTTAAATCATGTATTTGAGGCTCCTGGGTCAGCATAGCTGAGGTCTATGCATCCTGACAACATGCTCTTGTTTTCCTACCCAAGCGTACAATATTTAAACACTCCCAGTGCCCCGGGCAGTTACTTTCTCATCACAAGCTGCCCACAACTGTCCATTACTTGTTTCAAGCTCCTGTGTCACTTTTTTTATACGTTCCCTTGGTCCTTCATCTGGCAGTCATCAGTTGTTATGTCCAGTCGTTTGTCTCCCATTATATCTCCAAAATAACTCCATTAATTTTGACAGTTCACACATGTCTTCACAGCCCCAGCTGATTGACTGTCCCTGTTTTGGGACAGAATTGAGCCAGTGGGTGATGATAGAATAATTCCGTATCGATGAGGTCTGGTTAAATACATATATATGTGTGTGTATATTTCTTCCTTTTCCTTATAAATAAAGCAAACTGGAATAAATGTAATAGAGGGAGAAAAGTCAATTAGTTTCATTGGCACTCTGAGGTGAAAGTAGATTTAGCAACCATATAGGGAAAAAATACTTTTTCTGGTTTTGAAAACTGCTGACATAACGTATGCTCTGCACCATGTTTAATTACATTAAATTTAGTGATTGAAATGTTTAGTTCAGGGATCTGGACAGAAGTTTACAGGTAGTTTCACTCTGAATTAAATCAAAATCTGCCAATGATATTTGTCCTGTTTAGTCCTCAGAAGTAGAAATTCTTCCCTTGTGGTAGGCTGCTGCAGAAGCAGCTGTGTCTTCTCCCTGCCCTTCATCCAGCCTGTTAGATGGCTGATGGGTACTGTCATGAGAGTAAGCAGCAGGATTCAGTAGCTGAGGGTAAGCGTCACCTCAGAGCAGAGGAAGAGCATGAAGCCTCATTCTATAGCTTTTTTTGCACTGAGGTCAAAAATGCTGCAGTGGCTAGGTCTTCCGCTAACCCTCTGCCCAGGGGAAATTAGCATCCTCGTTAGCAGCCTCTGACTGTAGAATACCGAGAATTTTGACGTAAGCGGTACCAGGAGGAAAGCTAGCAGCCGAGTTGATGGTCATATAAAAGCATGTAATTGTTTATGACCAAGAGTAATACAACAAGCAATAAATTCTTGAAAACTCCAAAAAGGTTACAGTCAGGGGAAACTAACATCGCTTTAAGCTGTGACTATATTTAAATGTTGTGTTCTTGAGTCCTTTGTGTCTTATATTTGCCATTCCTTTCGCTGCTTGCAGGAACAAGTCTGCTTCACGATTTTCTCTTTTTGTTTTTTGTTGCTTTGCTAGATGGAGAGGAGGAGTGTTTTTAGTGAAAGCGGTAATGCAGCCCAGTATGCTAACTCAGATGACGAGGAAGATGGCTATGATTCTCCTAACATCAAAAGAAGGGGGGCTTCAGTTGATGATTTCCTGAAAGGGTCAGAACTTGGAAAGCAAGTAAGTGGCCTGGTCTCCTTATTGTTTCAGGTGTCCGACATGAAACCAATATTTTATGAAGCCTAGCAGGCTATCCAGGTCACCATCTGATTGTTGTAGCTGTGTTGGTAAACTATTCAGACAAGCAGCTGAATTGTGGGGGGATCGATGAATGTCCTGTTACTGGAGTATAACACTGCCTAATGGGAACTGAATGCTTGGCGCCATGCAGCTATAGATCATTACCCCAAGCAACAGTCTTAAGCACTGGAAACTGAAGAAATTGAAATAGAAAATGTAACTGGAATGTCATGTCTGGGCTCTGGGCTTTTTCTGTATGGTGTGTTACTACTCGACATGAAAACATGCTGTGAGAAAAGGGAAAGGGGGAAGGATTTTTGTCTTCCGTAAAAGCAATAACCTGTAATCCTAATTAGCAGACAACCGACACTGTATATACCTGGCATGCTGTAATGAACAGAAAGGTGTTGCCAGAAGAATTTTGCACATCTGTGCAGTTTTTAGTCTGATCCCACTGAAAGCAAATGGATTTATTGCATTACTTTCAAGACAGATGTAAATTCTGGCAGAGAGATATTTTCTTATGTCTTAGCATGGTCGAATAATCTTGTTAGCCAAACAACTGACCTCCCATGTTGAAGGGTCCAAGCAACAGCATTCCTTCTCGTACCAGTTCTGAGACTTTCTGGAATCTTAGTTCCATTTATTATAGAAGTTCAAGCATTTATAAATGTGTAAACATTGCTCCAAATTTTCAGTGATCTCACTATGTGGCTTCAGGGTTTGATTTGGTTCCATCCTGACATACAGTGGTTCCCGTTTTTAGAATACATGCAGTTGTGCTGTGCTTACAAAACATGCTTGTGGGTGAGACGCATCTGTACCGCTGTGTACAATTAACATTCTGGACACAAAGAGGCCAAGATTTTCTAAGAGAACCAGTGATCTTGTTAAGAAGACCCAGTGTAAAATGTTTAGAGTGTTTGCAAGGGACCGAGATCAACTTCTTTTTTCTGATAACATACTTCATGTTTAACCTTGGTAAATAAACTTGGGTGTAGCTACCGCGTGAGTACAAAGTTGCTGCTCCATGCCGACTTACAACCTTGGCTCATGAAAGGGTGGTTTGGAGTGCTTTACCAAGCTCTACAAAATAGAAGGTTTGGATGTGAACGTTGGAAGGCAGGGAACCCTTAAAGTTCTATTCCTTGAAGCCTAAAAAGGTTAAGCTCTGTTATCTACTAGGAACATCCCCAAAGCTAGATCTGAAATCTCTCTGGCTGCAAGTATTCTCAGATCTGGTTAGGTTTCAAATTCAGCTTTCATGTAAGGCTGAAAGAATTTTTCATTGCTTTAAAATACTATGTCAAAAAATGCACTTTGAAAATAGCAGTTAAATTATGTTTGGCAAAACAGCTGCAGTGTGCCAAGTGTATATTGATTATTAAGTGTTTATTTTAGAGCTTCAGAGATATACCTGTTTCTAATTTAATTGCTTATTTGCATTGTTTATGGAAGATGATCATTTCACCTCTTGGTTTGTTAGTAAAGAAATAATTGGAGAAAACTGGAGAAACATAATCTGTGGTGGTTTTCTCAATAAGAAATTATTAGTTTGCTAATCTCAGTGTAATGCTCGTGTGCTGCTGGTATCTACCAGAAGCAAGTGCTCTTCTGTATGTTGATTCCCTACCAAAGATCTTTGGCTTTCTATCAGTTGACTTGTCGTACTCCATAGATAAGAGTAAAAAAACTGCAAGCAAATGCAGGTAACATCATGTTTTTTCATCAAGGTTTTTATTAGCATTAGATATGGCTACTAATGGAAATCCTTCATGCCTGTCGCATTGTATTTTGTAGGAAGATAGATTGATTTTAAACTCCCCCGTTTAAAATGCCCCCCAGGGAGGGGTGGCATGGATCACAATTCTGAAACAGCGGTGCAATATCAGTCTCTCACAGACTTTCTTTGTGAACTTTGACTTAGAAAGTTAGTCTTTCTTGCCTAGATCCTCACAAGTATTTATGCATCTAAATATCTCAATACCTCTGAGGATCTGGGACAGTGGGCCTGTCAACCAAGAGTAAAGAGGGAATAATAATTGTTTCTATTGTCACAAAAATGTATGAAGATACTGCTTTCTGCAAGCTGTTGATTTGCTCTGTAAGTAGATAATAAGGACAAGGGAAGTATCGGAGATAGACCTGAATTCCATCAGCTAGCTATATCATACAATGATGGTAATATCCTGCAAGAATTAAAGTGCTGATCACTTTAAAATTACAATATGGTGTAACAAACAGCTGTGAAGAACAGATGATATGTGAATTATCCTAGGGCTTTTACAATTTGGTCAGCAAGTCCGTTGATGCATGAAGAACCTCTTTAAATCAAGGGAATTTACTCAAGACTAAAACTAGATTTGGTGCTGTGAATACAAACATCCTTTTTTGTATCACCTATGGGATTAAGATGGGATTTCTTGAACTGGGAGTATAAACGGGCCAAAAAAATTATACATGATCTTTCCACTAGAACAGAGCAGCAAGCCGCATGATGTAATTTATATGTGGTTATTAGTGTGATATTCAAACCCAGGAAATGCTCTCGTACTCATTGGGGTTACACAAGGATTTTCAGCTTTTTACAGCGAGTAAAGCTTTTTCTCTCTCACCCTGTCCATTAGCCTCACTATTGCCATGGGGAAGAGTACCATACCGAAAGCAGCAGAGGTTCTGACTTGTCTGATATTATGGAAGAAGATGAGGAAGAGCTCTACTCCGAAATGCAGCTGGAGGATGGAGGAAGGCGACGAGTCAGTGTGACTTCACACAACGCACTGAAGGTAAGTGCGACTGCAGAGAAACCTTAGGCGTACCTCCATATTTTGATTCCTCCTTCAAAGCATTTCTTGTAGTCAAGTATGGATTTTGCAGACCATTAAAACTCACACTGTCATACAGACCTAGAACTGGGGTGAACGTTGGTTCTGATGACAAGGCCACTTTAATACATTTATGACCTTTTTTCTTTGCATTATTAGATAGCTAATCTTTTCACTTATTGACTGTTTTCCTATATGTAATTGTTGAAGTTGCAATTTCTATTCTGTATCTGGGGATCTTTCCCGTGTCTATAGGCAATATGCTACATGTGCTACCCAGACAATGAGTTGTTTCTGAGCAAGGAGATTTATATAAACATACATACATATAAAAAAAAAACAAACCCAACTTACCTTTTTCATGTCTGAGTAATTTTTCCCTGTTTCCAGTGCTAGTCCCATCTCTTCCACAGGCTTTAAAGAGTGCTTGTAAGAAAGGGAGTTGGGTCAGCTTTGTTTGACAAATGCTTTATCAGAAATCCTCGTGCTCAGTTTACTAAAGGAATCGCCAGAGACAGTAGGAAATACCTATCAGAAATATTGCTTTAACACTGCCCAGGAATATTCATCATGAAAGGCAACTTTAGTGTAACAGTTAAGCATATGTAGGTATGTTGAACCTACCCAATACAGAATATTATTTCCCATAGTATATTTGTACGTGTAAATTGTATTTGCTTTTTATGTGTCTAGCAATTACACTAAATTGTGTTTTCTTAGAAAGCTGGATAACTTGAATGATAAGGAAATCCACAGGTTGTTTTTTCTTCCAATATGCTGTTATTTAAATAAAAAACAGTACTATTTTCTCGGGCATACAAGATTTTTGACCACTCTTGTAACTGCTTTCGTGTACTATAAATTCAGTCCTTTTATTCTGGTACTATCTGGAACGAGACAGGTACTTTCTCCAGAGAAAAAATAATCAGTGTTTCTATGATTCTGCTAACATGAAGATTGAAACTGAAATCCTTTTGCATGCTGCTTCTGTCCCTTTCCTCTGGGCAAAAGTGAATTATGCCTAGACTGTTCTTGTTCTTTATGCATCAGAAAGTACACTTACTTCTTGGCTTTAAATTAGCATTGACAATGTTGATATTTTAATAAGAAAGGTCCAGGTCCTTAATTGGTGTAGTAAATCATTTTAGGCCTGTTAAAGTCTGCAGGCATACTTCTCTTGATGTAGTAGTGTAGTGTGTAGTGTATGTGAAGGTTGGCTGGGTCATTCCGCAGAAGTGGAATTCATATGTGAGTCCTTCCTGGGGAAGGGCTCATGCAAGTCGGAGTCTCGTTTGGAGCATATGGCCCACCATGCTGATAAGTTTTCTGATATAAACTGCAGGTCAGATTCTGATCCCAAAGTGCTCGATAATTTCCCCCTCTTTCACTAGATCCACTGTGCAACATCAGTAATTAATAAAAAAAGGAAAAGCATATTTACTGATTTTTCCATAACGTAATCAGATTCCTGTTCCTCTTGCATCTGAAAGTGTGCCAACCATGCCCTTGCAGCTGTAACTGAGTATTCTGTCTGGAGTTAATAGGTGCCCCCAAGTAACAAGAAAACATTTTGGATGCAGATCTAGATTTGCTTTATTGGGAGATTATTATTCCCTCCAATAGTTTCCTAAAACAAAGGCTGACATGGGTGATCGAGGGAAGATTCAACTCGCTTACCTGACCTGAGCCTTCTAAAATGTGGGATATTTGAGCTCTGATCAAAACTATCCCTGTTCATATTTATTGAATTTTTTCCACTTTTATGGCAGTTTGTCTCGAAAGTTGCCCAAGTGTGAAACACATTTTTAAAATGTATGAAAATAGGTGAAACGTATATAGTCATAAAGGAGCTTAGACAGTTCCTAATGCCTGAAAGGGGAAGATATCCAAACCCCAGTTGAGTTTAACATGCTCAGAGAGAGAGGTATTGCTGAAGTCTCCCAGACAATCCTGTCGTCATTTATGCGTGCTGTTGCGTCCAGAGACCTACCCAATCTGGGCATTGAGTAAAGTACAAGGAGAGGTGATCTCCATGATGTAGGATCTATAAACCACGTCAATCAAACCCAACATCTCCTGCATCGTTATTCTCTTGTCTCTTCTCAGAGTCCAACAGAGATACTGCGTAGGATTCCTCTGTCACACCCACCTATGTTTTGTGTAAACGTAATAGAAAAATTACAAAATATATCTATCTCGTCTGGAATGCTTATTTTACCCAGGCTGGGATAGTTATTACCTACTTTTGGTATAAACAGAGACTTTTACTTACTTCTCTTAATAGGCTGGTTTTCAAATACTGGTTTTATCAAGCAGGTACGAGATTATGATGAGAGTTATGATGACAGTGCAGGCCAAGGGACTTCAGAGAGCAGCCTGCTCTTTCTGTGGTTCTTTCTGTGGAAGCCAAGCTTTAAAAATGGTGCTTTTTTTTTTTTTT